>VZZY01001834.1:0-22424 GCA_013400335.1 Eurystomus gularis
GATCACTGTCACTGAGGCTGTTCTCAACCTTAATGATGTCCCCAACTAGTCCTTCTTTATTCATTAATACAAGGTCCAGCAGCGCACCTCTTCTCATTGGTTCCTCCACCACCTGCATTAAGAAGTTATCATCGATGCACTGCAAGAGCCTTTTTGACTGAAGATGCCTAGCTGTGTGGGCTTCCCAACAAATATCAGGGTGATTGAAGTCACCCACGAGTACCAAGGAGTGTGCTCTAGATGCTACCTCCAGTTGTCTGTAGAAGGCCTCATCAACATCATCTTCTTGGTTTGGTGTCTTATTTTTTCCCCATTCATACATCCCTCTACAGCATTTCCTTTTCTTGTACCTACAGGACATTTTTGAGTGTCATTCGATGTGTGATCCATTACAACCTCAGAGCTTTTTCCCTAGGACTGCAAGTTGCAAATTATTTCCCTCTGGACCTACACAGCTGATTAACCCAAAGAAAGTACATACCTTACTTTTCCTCTCTCAAATTACATCCAGCGTAAAATAAGAAAAGGGAAAAAATTTCAAACATCTGTAGAGAAAAGACACCTAAAGTGCATCTTTTCTTTGCAAATGACATGACTGTATAAGCCATGAAGAGTGTGAGATTTTCTTAGGGAGGTTACACTGGCAAAAGTTCTAGTATAGCCACCACTGTATTGACATTAAACTGCCTACATAAATAACTCTTGTCTTCCTTTTTTCATGGAAGCTTTTCTACCAACATGCTGACAGAAGGACAGGGGTTCATACAACCTTTCCTAGCTTGTGTGTGTTAAAGCTTTCCAACCCCAATGAAGAGACAAACCCAAAGATAACCCATTCACTCACTGACTTTCAGTGCTGACCAGCCTGGTAATTAGCTCCTAGGACCCCTTCAAAACTCCCAGTTGCACATCTTGCCTCCATGCTTTTGCTTCTGAGTTGGCTTTGATTATTTTCTGGCTTCAGCCTGGGAGGAAAAGCAGGAGCCCTGACCTCCTGCCTCCCACCACAGTTACGAGTGAAGCAACTGGAGTCAGGCAGGTATTCCTTGGCCAAGAAAAGACAGAAAGCCAGCTTGGATTAGTTTGTTCTCCCCAGAAGAAAAGTGGAGAGCAAAAGAGGAATCATACTCTTTTCTGAGTCATTCACTCATTCATCTGCTCTTACATCAACCCAGACAATGTGCCCATCCTCAGTGTAGGCAGATGGCTATATTACTATTTAGATATTAAATCTGGGGAATTTTTTTATGGGGTCTTAAAATTTGAACCCATGCTTGGCAGGGTATGTTGCTACTGCCATTCATAGCTAGGGATTAGGCTAAGTTATGGGGGAGAGGGGATGTGGCTAGACAAAGTCTTTCTCTTTTTCTGCTTTATTCTCAATTTCTGCGAATCTAGTGGCATTGATCTGCTGCTGTTAATAAAAGCAATTGTTTACCTCACTCATCTGCAGACTCCTAACATCCTTGCAAACAGAACAGTGCTGTTTGCTTTATTTTCTATGAAAGTGTTTTCCCTCTTCATACTCCCACTCACATACAGAGGAAGGCAATTAACATACTGCAGCTAACTGATCACCATCAGGACCTTGCAACTTGATTTCACTTAATAGATCTTTAAGCACAGGAAAGTGTTATAATTTATTCAAAGTGAGTCAAGTCTCTTGTTTTGAATGTAAAGGTTCTTTTTAATACTGCAATTCCTTCTTTGTTTAATGTTCGAAAGAAGAAAAAGAAAAAAAATCCTAAACTAACCTATACTTTCCTTTGCATTTAAAGCAATATAACTTGCAAAACAGAAATCCCTGCAAAACCAGTCCTGGCATGTTACTTAGACATTAGGCCTCCACTTAAAGAAAATGTCTGTGATCCACTGGGCTAAACAGGCCTTCAGAAATAATACATCCTGGCTGTTAAAGAGTTAGATGGCCCTCTAGGCAGAAAAAGATTGGCATATGCCAGCACTGAAATATCAATTGTGGGTAATAGCACACAGGTCTGTAGTCTCCACCTCTCTGGTCTCCTGTTATCCAAGCTGTTGACAAGCTTTGGGTGTATTTATCTTCACAGCTTCCTTAGGAATATGGATGATGCCCTTACTCCCATTTTCTGCCTTCATATAAAGAAAGTTGCAAATGTTAGCCATAAGTAATTTGAAGAGGAGTGTTATTTTCCACAGGTCTCCATGGCCACATTTTTTTCTTATCTTCAGGCGGTATATGAGACTCTGAATGCACGGAAATGGAAGGGAATGGATGCCAACTGCTCACAAAACACTTTCCTTGGTTACTCCTAGAAGCTATCATGGACCTGGGCAACACATTTTAATCTGCGGTTCCCTTAAAATCCTTCCTGGTCTTATGTATGAGAAAAGGGCTCATGAACACTTGCAGTGAAAATCCTGAATTACCATTCCAAGAGGCTAATGGTCCTCTGTCAGGGATTCCTCTTACACTGGGAGAAAAACACCTAATAAGGCATTCAGTAGCCCAAAGGCAGGAGAGGAGGGGGATTTTTTTCCACCTATATGTGACTTTACACTGAAGAATTACCACATAAAAAGAGCGTCTTCTTGCTCAAGGAGTCTAACAAAACTCTGAGTTTCTTCTGCTGCTTTTCCCTTTAGCAGTCTTGATGCAGATAGGAACACAGAAGCTAAGGTTTCTATCCTATCATAATACATCATCCTCATAAGTGTTTATGGAGAGCTAATTAGTTGCAACCTGCCTAATTGCAGTGAGGCCAATACAACTGCACGAGGTCTAACAGGAACACAGTTTAGCCAATTAGCCATTCATACTTGATAGCTCTGTAAGAAACATTGCCAGTTCAGGTCTACATGTGGTTTGCAAGATCTGCAGTCAGGAAACAAATAGCATTTTATTCTCAAGGTGAATGTGTTTTATGCAGAAAATCATCATGAAATAATAGACATATATACCCACGATGTGATTTTTGCTGTAGTAGAACTTTCTAGGATAACACTGCATTTTAACACTCCTGATTACCCTGTGGGACATAGAAGTCTTAGAGATTGTCACATGTAGATGCTTTTTTACTTTTGTTTTTCTGAATTTAATCATGGAGTTATATCTACCATAGTCTACGTAGGCTTAATATTTAATTCATTAGATCCTCAAGGAAATCTGCAGATTCTACACAAAGCTATGAAAATCTGCCTTTTCTATGCAGACACCCTATTGTCAGGCCTACCTCAACACCTCCTCTGATTACAGGAAAACAATATTAGGCCTCAGCTGTGAGGCAGGTGTTGAGCTGCTTAAAGCTCCTCACTTCGGCAATTCAGAGTAATATTAAAATGTGCAATTCATGGCAATTGAGACCAGAATTAAGGCCAGGACTTTAAAGTGAAGGCAAGTTGGGAATGGCCCAATATGGCCCCAAAACGGCCCCAAAACATGAACTACTGAATGTCCAGAAGTTGTATAGATACTGCAGAAGGCAGAAGACAGAGGGAGAAAGAGAGCATGTGGGCAAAAGCAAACTGAATCTATTTCAATCAGAGACAGCTGCCACTACTGGCCAAAGCTGAAGAGCAGAAATAGCACTCCGTATCCCTTGTTCTCACAGCAGGATGCATGCCAGAATGGTCCCCAGCACCTGCCCATTTTACCTGCACTTCAGTCCTCAGCTCAGCTCAAGATGGACGTGGCTGGGCCTGCACCTTCATCCTACTGTAGGCATTCATCTAGGTCCTAGAGAGGTCACAGAGCATCCTAGATACCTGGAGTGCTCTATGCCACTGAACTTGTACATCCAGGCCATGACAAATACAGTTCCCCAGGAACTCACCAGGATGCTGGAGAAAAAGGGAGGCTGCTAAAAAGACCTAGACCAACAGAGAGGTAGACAGTGAGGAGAAAGAGGAACTGTGGACAAAACAGACTGGGAGGAGAGGAGAAATAAAGACAAAGGAACTGGCCACTAGCTAACCCAGATATGTTTCTCATTTTGCCAGTGCTTCCTTGCATCTGCAGTCTACTGAAAGTCTTTTGCAGCTCTGCCCTTTCCCTACACCATACCTTAGACTCTTCAAGTATGAACCACTATGTAGGACTTCAGAAAAAAATGAATGAGCGATCCCCAGTGCTACTTTGCTTTAAAAAATCACCTACAATGTCTTCAGTCTTGTGACAGCAATTTGCTCCTTGTCTGGCTCCTTTGAGTTCTTTTCTCACCCACTTCTGTTCCCCTTTCTGCTTCTTTTATGTGGTATTTTTGGTAGAAAGGCTGTGAAAAGGAAAGGCAATAAATACAGGGTGTTCAACCGTTTCCAAAAGCTGAAGTCACTTCACAGAGACAGAGGGATCTAGGGTTTACTGTGTAATCCTGAATATGGGAAAACTGAAACAGGTCATTGTGAAGCTCAGATCACAAGATGCATTGCTACAGGCTGTTTGGGGTTTCTGTCCTATCAGTCAAAAGAAATCTTTATTAAGTTATTGTTAATTAAAAAAAAACAAACCCACAAAAAAAAAAAAAAAAAAAACAAAAAAAAAATTTTTTAAATTTTTTTTAATAAAAAAAAAAAAAAAACCAAAAAAAAAAAAAAAAAAAAAAAAAAAAAACAACACAATGTCATGTCTTAATAATTAATTTAATTGGTCAGGACCAATTTATGATAGTCTTAAATAAGCGTTCTTTAACAGGTGTTAAAGAAATGTATGTTGCATGTCCCAGTTTACTTGCTAAGGAATACAATTAAGCCAACTCAAAGCAGGTTGTAACTCACATATAATGAAATGAAAACAGTACCATCATCATTAAACAGCAAATAAAGCTATTGATTCTTTGCATTATGCTGTCAGGCTTAATTCAATTGCATTTTTTTCCTCCTTTCAGTCCTTCATTCTGCAGTTCATGCTGAATCCTCATTTTAATGCACAGAATGGAGTGATGCCTTATCCTCTTACCTTAGCATCTAGAACACAAGCTTACTGAATCCCAATGTATCTTTGTTGGACCTAATTAAAGCAAAACATTTTCAGCTTCTGATGAAGGCAGATATTTCAGTCCTGAGACTGTTTGGAGGCAGTGAGACCATGTACTGGCTTCGTGCACAATGTCGACACGGTAAGACTGTTGCTGGCTCTTTCCACCTCTCCCCAGTTCAATCCACCAACAGGGCCTTCCACTTTGCTTGCAAAGATAAACCAGGCTGCTAACAAATGGCCTGTAGAGCTGGAGCAAAGGAGAGGAGGGTAGAATTTTTCTGCCAGTTGACACTGCAGCAGTTAAAATGTGAAAGAAAAATCCTGAATGACTTTGTGATCTGGTGGAGAAGGGCATGAAGGATAGAGAGGTGGGTGAGGAAGAGGGGCACCTCCTCTGAGTCCTTTGTATCAAGAGCAGGTACAGAAAGCATTGAAAGTGAGTACATGGACGCTGGGAGCATTTCATTTTAGGACATGCTGTGTCCTAGATGTACTGTCAGCATGGGTTGGGCTGTTGGTTGCTTACAATGGCAGGGACATATCATACCATTTCTGGCAAACAGAGCAATCTGAAGAGTGGGAAGAGAGGGAGAGTTTTTGCTGATTTTTTTTTAACAACCGTACATATTAGCTGAATAGCATATTCACTAGATATTGTTCAAGCAGCACTTTTCTCTGCTTGTGGCCAATTTGCAATACACGTATTCATGCTGAAGGGTACTTTATTCTGTGAGCTATTAATAAAGTACTTTCTTAATATGCATCAATGGCAAATTTGGTCCTGGTTGAGCAGACCAGGAACAGTCTAGACTGATGGGTTTTTTCCACTTCTGACTTTCAAATGAATATGGTCCATGACTTATATACCCGTTCTGCTCTCTTGCCTCAACTTTCCAAAGTGATCTTTCCCAGCTCCAGCTATTGCAACACAGACTTCCATGGCACTGCTTGTTAACTTCACTCCATCTCACTGCAAGCCAGGGAGTCAGAGCACATGGCAGACAGTGAACACTGATTACTTTAGAGGTGACGTGTTTCAGTGATGTTTCTCTTCTGCACAGATTCACAGGGGTTTCCAACACAATGGTGGGAGCATGTGAATTCCCTTCAGAAGAACTGGTGAATGATTTTTTTCTGCTCATTCAGATGAGCATATCATAAAAGAAGGAGATTAGAATAAATCCTCTGGTATAAATTCAAGCAAACTGTACCTGCCAACATCTTAATTAAAGACAGAAGGTATCAGATCAAGTGAATTTGTGAAAATACTGACTGTGGGCAAAAAACATCAGGGAAGAACCTCACGGTGTTCATTCCATTACGAGGTCATAAGCTCTGTGCTTCTCACGTTCTGCAGCAACTGCTTGGACCTTGGGGAAAAATCTGCCTTCCCTCCTTCTACCCCACCTCATTGCTTCTCACAAGCATGAGGCAATCAAAATACTAGGAAAGTTATGTTGAAGTACAGTTGTCACTCAGGGTGTTTTTAAACAGAGTATTTCAACTCTCAGGAAAGCTATTATCATCTGATTGCTACTTAGGGGTTTTTTGTTGTTATTTGTTGTTTTGGTGTCCTACACCACTTACGTAAACTGAGGTGTTCCACCCTCAAAGCTGTGGAACTGTTTCCACCTCCAACAAAGATTAGAGAATTGTCTGATAATAAGTAGCCATGAACAAACTGCAGAGAAAAGTTCGGGTTGATTGAGACTCCTTCAATCTCCTGAGGATGCCACCTCTGAATCTCACAAAACTACGTTTCAGCCTCAGCTTCATAATGATCTGAGGTTACTTTTCCCCGAAAAGATGAATATTGATGTTTTCTATCAGTTGTCATCACCACTGTTTTAAGCTTCACCAACAGGCTAAAAGAACATGGCATAAAATGCTCTTAAATTCCATTTCATATCCTGTACAGGTCTATGTGGGCATTGTTGAGCCTGCTTCCATTCTCTAAACATATTTTTTATTATGTCTATCATACTGAAAATGCAAAATAGAAAATAAATACCAATGTGGAATCTCTATTTTGAATGAAGGAGGTTTAGATCTACGTAGGTTTAACTTTCCTGCAGGATGATAATAATGAAGAAAAGTTTGATGAGATTTATAGGAGTGGGTCCATCAGCTCAGTGATTTCCTGCAAAAGCACACAGATATAATTAAGCTCATATTCCTCTCCTATATGGGCAGGATATTTCTTACTCTGTAGATATCTCCTTGAACATCTGTGGGAAAAAAGATAACAGCTGTAACAAAAAAAAAAACCCTTATGTATTATACTGCTTTAAGGTCTCTCCTTTTGCTTGTTATGCAGTCTCCTTTTCTGTGTTTTTCATCTCCTCTCTCTTCCACCTGTTTTTCTATTACATGCTATATTTTGAATTAAATAAAAGCAATTATTTGCAAACTTATAGATACCAGTGATAACGCCTGCAACACTAAAATAGAATTTTCCTAAGTAGGTTTGTTTGCAGCTTGTTTACTGCTGTTTGCAGCTGTATCGGATGATCTTTCCCCATCACCTGCCTGGGAGTGGTTGGAGTGAAACAGTCTTGTGAGAGGTGGAGCACCCCAAATTCCATGCTCTGTCAGAGTAGCACTCACCCACCATGGCTGCAGAGGGTGCTCAGCTGCTTGTGAGGCAGAGCCTCCAGGCAGTAGAACTGGAAGCAGCAAATTTGTTTGGGGGGTGGTTTTGCCCATCTGATTCTCCAATTCAGTGAATCATTAACATGGTTTAGAATGGAAATGAAAATGCCACAAAAGAGCATCTCATTGCAGGATGTCTGTAAAGTTATATAAAAGGATCTTTGCACGGGTAATTATTCAAACCACTTCATATAACTGTCACCATTAAAAGGTCACTAACTTTTACTACACAAGGATTGCTGGAGATGCAGTGTTGGTGCCATCTTCTAAAACTAAGGGAAATACTCTAGTGTCATTCACGGTTATCTGTGATACTGCCTACTTTTATCTTCCCTTAACTCAACTCATCTTTATTATGTTAGTAGAGAGGATCAAGGTGACCGCTGTGACTGGCAGTGTACAACCTCATAACAAATAGCAGTTCTTTCGCTGAAGAACTTTCACTCACAAAATGATAGACAGCCCATAACTAAGGCACATCATTTTTTTACTGGTAAGAATTGCATTTACAACCTACAATGTTCGTGCTATACTTCATTTTGGATTTTAATTGCATACTATCATTCTCATTCCAAATTGGGATTGCAGTGCATATTTTAAACTGTCTGTAAATACACATTTAAAATGTGACATCCATTACACAGCCATGCAAGCAGCATATATGTGGCACATTAAAGAAGCAGGTATTCTTGAAGAGCTTGCTCTCAACCCAAATGCATGCATATACAAAGTTTCTGTTCCTTTGGGTGTATCATACATAATCTTCTTGCTTATACACTGTAATATCTTCTCTGTCAAATATGGTTGAAATTGGTTAAATGGATTCCAGTTTTACTAGATGAGGTCTGACAGGCAGAAAGAAACTACTTTACACCCATTACTTTGGGAAATCCAGATGAAAATTCTTTATTCGCAAGGTTGACGATACAAGTGGTATTACTCCCAGTAATGTAATATTGCAACCGTATTTTAAGGCTGAAAAAAAAATGGTAGGCTACTCAAACACTTTCTATAAGAGGCTGCTTTCCTGCTGGCTAACTTCTGGGCATCCCTGAGCCCTTTGGGCATCTTCAGAGCCTAGGGAGGTTGTATATGGGCGCAATGGGTGCTAGCAAACATTGCATGCCATCCATATAGTCAGATATCGGTGCCCCATCACACTGTAAATCAAGTGAACTCTGGAGACTCAAAAAAGACGAAAGAAAGGAACATTTATGTCTACACTGAAGAGGTGCTGAAGGTTTGGGAATCCAGAGAAAGGTGCAATAAAGCTGCATAAAAGCCTCATCTTGCTTGAAGTGAGAATTCAAGGGACTTCATGTTTGCACAGACAAGAGTAGGCTGTGTCTAGAGTTTGCAAGACAGGCTGAGAAACCTGCTGTTCTTTAACTTTTCCTTATTCTTGACCTCCGTTTATCTTGCCCACCTACCCAATATCCAACAGTGAAGGAACAAAAAAAAAACAACCCCCCCCAAAAAAAGCGTGAATATTCAATTTATAAAGGGAAGCCTGGAGCAAAGTGTTTGTTTCAAGCAAAAATTACTCCCTCAAATATATGTTATATTATGGGAAAATTATGTTTTCCAGTTACATTAAGTGGAGAGTAAAATGCCCTGAGGTGTATGCTAAATTTTTCACAAGCAAGTTGTCTGCTAGTGTACCATGTTTCTGCCTGAAATGTGGTCAGTGAATGTGTCTCTAGATGCTTCATTTGGGAGCTGCCAGTGCTGAGGACCCTTAAATAAGTGCACATTTATTAATCCAAATATCTAATTACAAACAGCTTTTGATATGTTATTCTAGTGCTCATACTTCAGTTTTAGTAGCATTGGAGATCGTTTTTTTGGCACTGTAGCTTATGTTTCAATAGATAATGTAGAAACTAGTGCTGTGTTCATTATCAGTGGTTACTCCTTACAGGGAAGGCTTGTTGAATGGGCCTTTCTCCTGCACCAGCAATAGGTAGCTGATCGGTGCTGATTTAATGATGTATAGTGTCCTATCCCCTGATAAGACTAGAGCACACAAGAAGTTCCAGGGACGTGCCTTTTGAGAAGGTGACATATACTGCCGGAGAGTGCAGGCAGGCTATGTAGTCATCATATCCCAGAAGATGTACATATCTACGATTTTCCTGTGTAACAAAATCCTGTCATATTGACATAAAAGACATGAGATAACAGCTCTGCAGCCCTGCATAATTCTTTAGTCTGGACAGATGAGACAAATCTAAATAATTGAGCATGAACTTCTCTGATTTTCTTCATGTTAATGCAGTGCCACATCCAAAACATAAAACGGTTTTGAACTTACAGCACTCATCTCCCGCTTACAGTGTTCATTGTGTTTTCCAGTTACCATTTATGAAATGGCCAGCAAGGTAAATGTTAAATTTGTACAGGGTAAGGCTTCCCAACTGGCCAGCAGCAGCTTCCTGCTCTGCCTTTTCTGCCACATATGTTTGAGAAACTGCCATTTCCTCTTTGATACAAAGATGTTAGGGTAGATAAAAATACATGCCCATTTACATCTGGGTACACAGGCATACACGTGCATATACACACACACATTTCCATCCAGCACCCTTACTCACCTCACTGCTCACAGACGAGTCCATCATTTCACTTCAACCTTGGGCTTTGTTAGGCTTGTGAAGAAAGAAAATTCCAGCATTAATACCTCTTTATTGACTGGAAAGCCCCTTAGCTGCCTCCCATTTGAAATTGAGAACCGGCAATCATTTAGTCTGTTGTGATTATCACTGCAGAAAATTCCTTTTTACAAATTAAGCTGTTATTTCCTTTTAATAGCGTCTGTTGGTAGAATTTAGAAAAAGCAACACAATAGCAGAATGCTCACCAACACATTTGTAACAACCTAATACCAGTGCTTTTTTATAGCCATTCCTATTTAAGATGACTGCAGTTTGTATTGAATTTACCTGAGATTCACAACAGCATTTCCAACTTACTATCTGATTTCGAGTACTTCTTTTTTCTTTAAAGCTTTATTGTTAATGCATTTTTCTATAACTATACCATGATCACTCCTAAGTGCATAGTTTACATTGAATGGAGCCATTAAGTCTTATTGCAGGTAGTTCATTGTTTTGTACAGTTGTGCAGAGATCTTTGTATTTAGAACCAAAACAGCTTTATAGGGCAATATTACACTATATTTAACTGCAGGAATTACCAGTCACTATTTTCGTTGACATCAATAGTTAATCAGGCTGGACAGCCTACAGGGTAATTGTGAAGCTGGTGTTAAGCAGTCCTCTGCTCAGTAGAAACCTCAGTATCCTTGCTGTGCATATGCTGATGGGCTGGCTTTGAATTGTGCTCTGTCTGATGCAAAGACTCCATGGTGCACTATAAGCTATCAACAATGCATATATTTGAACTCTTTATTGCATCCTTCTCTAAACCCATCCCTAGGTGAGGGAGAAATTTTTTATTCACAAAATCTGATCTTGATCCATCCTCTTTGGTAAAATTCATTTGAGTTCTGTGCCAAATTTATATGAAAAAACTACAGCTCTTTAACATGTTTACAGCTCAGTGGGGTACACTATAATCTGAGGAAAACAGTATGTGTAACATTACTAGTGATGAATAATTAACATGCAGCTATAACACCTTTCATCTTTATGGATTTTACATGTGCAGGAATAATTTCATTTTTCCCCAGATCACATCTGGAATAAAACAGAGAAGCAGTGAAAGAGGATATACACTCTCAAATAGTCCAAGGTAGGAACTGAACATGACTGCTACACATAGATGAAGCAACAGAGGGAATTTAGTTAGGCAGAAAGTATTACCACGAATCAAGCATCTAATTATAGAGCTTTGCACGGTGCCTTACAGATGTAATTGAATAGGAATTTGGAAAGGACACAGAAGACTTCTCCAATGCCCTTCTTGAAAGGACTACTGCATCTTTTAATAGCCTCACATAAGCAAGAGCTTATTTTAATGTCCTGTTCAGAAGAAAGAACAAGCCATCTGCAGAATTAGCAAGAAGTATCTGTTGCAAGTTGGTGTTCCTCCGGGATTTCCCACTTGCAGCATTTTCCAGCCCTTCCCTAGCTTTTAAAAGCCCCAGGAATCATAATGCAGAGTGACATGTGTGCTTAAAAGCTACTGCAGGATACATCTAGGAAGGGGTCTATTTCTATTTGGGCATGGAAGGTTTGCTGAATCAGGAAAAAAAATTGTTATGTGTATGAAGAGAAAACCTGAGCAACCACAGTGGCCTTCAGTGAGCTTGGTGCTCTGAGCATGAGGTTAGCAGCCACGAAGGCTGTTGAGATCAACTGGGTGTCATTTCTGCCTCAGTACATCAAACAGCAAAACAGGTGGTCCTCAACAGACAGGAGAGGGGATTAGATTGTCCTACCAAGGGAAAGCCAAGCCTCTTTGACCTGATGTTCAAAAATAATTAATTTAAAACTGCAGAAGGGAAGGAGATTTTGGTCTTATTTGCAGCCAAGGCTAGTCCAAAGTGCTGACAAGTAGTTGCATGGAGCAGCTGACTGAGACAAGCAGCACAGTCATGGGATTGGGAGAGCTCCCATCCTAAGGCACCACCTGCTCTTGCACTGACGTTTGGGGCTCTCTATCCAGTCAGGATCCTCTGCCCCAATCCAAGTAGAGGCCCCTTTACCTGTGTATTTTCTGTTTCCTCCAGTTTTTGAAGGGAGAGACATCAAGAAATTATCTGGGCTACCAGTAATGAAGTTGGGGGTGAAGGGGCTGAGACAGGCACTGACTCCTCTCCCCCTCATCTCCTCTGGCATGGCTGGTGGTGCTGCTTCATTGCAGGGGCACTGCACACCTCCTCCCAGGACTGCCAGGATGGAGGAAAGTACCTGGCCAGGGAGCCCTCCGGCAGGACTGTCCACCTTCAAAGATGGGGAGCAGCAAGGCAGCCACCTGCACAAACCAGCTTTTGGCTACTGCTGCACTCACTATGAATGTAGCAAGGCTTTTTAAGCCTTTAACGACAGCCATAGTGAGACAATAAAGGACTAACAGATCTCAATTCTGTTGTGACCGGTTTGAGAAAGTTTTGCTCTCTGCCCTGCCCCATGGCTGGCTGGCAAGGCACTCTGTGCCATTTGAAGCAGTCAGGTTTGCTCCTGTTTAAAGTAGCAGGCCAGGCAGATTCAGTGTCACAGTGAGCAAAGTCTGTCCTTTCTTCTCGACACTCTGAAGAGAGGTCACCAGTGGGTAGGCAGATGGGTGCTAATTCCTCCCATAAGCCCCTACCTCTTCTTCACTTAGTGTTGGCAGTCACTTCAGAGGTCATTCATAACTTCACCTGACATGCAATTACTCTTCTATCATTATCTTCCTGCAAAAGTTTTGTCTCTATCTTTGCATTTACCCTTTTATAAAAAGAAAGGACAATTTTATTCCATATTCAGATTTCTCCAGCATGGCTCTAGTTAAGGCAATCTGGCCCATTTTTTAGACATGGAATCTCCTTTACTGACTCCTCCTAAGTGAGGAAGGTTTCTAGACTTTAAATAATGACTGAAATTGATTGTATTTTCTTTGTGGGAATCTAAGTTTTATTGACTTTGCTATGTTTTCAAGTCGGAAGCAGAGAACCTGAGTTCTGTCTGGGCTCTGAAAATACCCTTCTTGAATGTGAACATTTGTCCATTGGATAGTGACTAGCCCAATCTTCCCCAATCAAAAAGAATGGCTAGTAATGAGAATGTATGGCACTAAAATAATGCAGGGTCTCTGAAGTGTATGCTTCTGACAAAGTTGCATTCACAGGCTTGTGACAATTAGGAAGTCAGTTCAGAATAGATTTGCCATTTCAGTTTTGTTGACTGTTCACAATTTTTAGAACTGAAGGTCACACAGTAGAGCTTGCACTTTGCTAATTTTTTTCTTGAGTACCAAATGGAAAATGAACCTATTATTATCTCCAGTACCTGAAGGGGGCCTAACAGGAAGGCAGGGGAAAGTCTATTCACAAGGGTGTGTAGTGATAGGACAAGGAGCAATGGTTTTAAGCTAGGAAAAGATAGATTTAGGTTGGATATTAGAAAAAAATTCTTTAACATGAGGGTCATGGAGCACTGGAACAGGCTGCCCAGAGTGGTGGTGGAGGCCCTATCCCTGACCCTGACCCCTGATCCCTGACCATTCAAGGTCAGGCTTGATGAGGCTCTGAGCAACCTGACCTAGGTAGATGTCCCTACTGTGTAGGGAGGTTGGACTAGATGACCTCTAGAGGTCCCTTCCAGCCTAAAACATTTTATGATTCTATGAATTTTACATAGCCTCCTCCAGAGATATTTAAAAATAATCTAAATTTATACCATCTTGTAGCTAATTTGTTTCGTTACAGGCTGTTTCTGAGACACAATTGCTTATTTAAGATTCACAAGTTACAGAAGTCATTAAGATCAATGGGATTGACATTACAAATTGAAAATCATAGGATCATAGAATGGTTTGGGTTGGAAGGGACCTTTAAAGGCCATCTAGTCCACCCCCCCTGCAGTGAGCCAGAACACCTTCAACTAGATCAGGTTGCTCGGAGCCCCATCCAAATGGGGCATCTACCACCTCTCTGAGCAAACTGTGCCAGTTTTTCACTACCCTCAATGTAAAAAAATTCTTCCTTGTATCAAGTCTAAATCTAGCCTCTTTTACTTTAAGACCATTAGACCTTCTGCTGTTGCAATAGGCCCTGCTAAAGAGACTGTCCCCATCTTTCTTACAGACCCCCTTTAAGTACTGAAAGGCTGCAATAAGGTCTCTTTAGAGCCTTCTCTTTTCCCAGCAGAACAACCCCAACTCTCTCAGCCTTTCTTCATAGCAGAGGTGTTTCATCTCTCTGATCATTTTTGTGGCCCTCCTCCAGACCCACTCCAAGAGGTCCATGTCTTTCTTATGCTGAGGACTCCAGAACTGGATGCAGTACACCAGGTGAGGTCTCACCAGAGCAGAGTAGAGGAGGAAATGTGTATTTGCATTTTACTTTTTTTCAATCCATCTGTTTTTCCCCAATGTTTTCACCTATTTTACTATGTTTTTGCTTTTCATATGTGATGTTAAAATGAACTCACATAAAGACATATGTCATAAAAGACAAAAGCATGATCCCGGCACTTTGTTGTGGTAGACAAGTTTTACACAGAATATTCTACACCTACACATTGGTGTGGCCTCGCCTTCAGTGCAGTGTGCAGTTTCAGGCTCCCCAATACAAGGATATAAAAATATTAGAATGTGTCCAAAGGAGGGCAACAAGATGGTGAAGGGACTAGAGGGAATGATTTATGAGGAGCAGCTGAGGTCACTTGATTTGTTCATCTTAGAGAAAAGGTGACAGAAGAGTGACCTCACTGCTGTCTACAAGTTCCTTATGAGGGGGAGTGGAGAGGGAGGTGTTGATCTCTCCTCTCTGGTGTCCCATGATAGGATGCAAGAATGACCTTACCAATAGATGTTGCATTCAGTTCCAGTAACCTGAAGTTACATCCCCTGGTCTTCATTAATGACACAACTTCCTTCTCGGTTTTCTGATACAGAGCCGGAACATGAGGGCTTGAGAGGAAGAGAGAAGGAAAGCTGACAGCACTAAGTACTGATGAACTTTTTTTCACTACTAGTTTCTCACTGGCTGTTGGGCTGGAAGAGCCTCACTGAGACAGAGTGGTAGTTGAGAAGATAGTTCACAGTGAATGATGGCTTTTTAGAGCTTGACTGACAACAGTATGTTGAAAGCTGTTTGACATATTCTCAGTTGATAACAGTAATCATGTTGGTCAAGAGAAGATCCTAATATTTCTCATTGGCATTCAGCAGCCCCAAGAGTTTAGGGTCCCTTTCAAATCTGATGGTTCACATTTCTGTCTGTCAGACACTGTCGAAGAATTCATGTCCTTTGCACAGTTTTGAGTCTGTCTTTGCCTGGAGAAAGCACTTTGAACTCACTTTATCTCATCTGTAAAGAAAGATGACAGCTCTTTGCTGTAGAAAGTATGCATCTGATAACTATATTTTCTCTTAATACACTCTTTTCAGCTCCACACTGAAAATACTCACTGGAGAGGCAGAACTCTCCCCGTTGCTCTGTCAGGAGTTAAGACTGTACTTTGTGATGCTTGCTCATAGACAAAGGCACAAGGTGTACGTGATGGAGGATGAAGAAGGGGAAGGAGCTGTGTATGCAGGGGGGGAAATATCCAAAATTCATTGTATACTTCATTTCTTTTTTTCAAAACATGCCACGTCTTTCCTTTTTACACACTGCAGCCCACTCCGCTCTTCTGGGCTGCCCAGTCCACTCCAGTATGATCAGAAATACTCATTTATTTGTCTCCACCTGTGACAACGGTGGCTAGATGGACTCCTCTTAACCTCCCAACCCATTTTTTATTCTTTATCAGATCAGCAGGATCAGCCAAGTCTGTGTAGCACAACATCATCTCACTCCTCAAAGCAGTGTCCTGCCTCTGCTGTCTACAACATGACTTCACACAAGCTGTATCCTATCTAATTCTATGCTGCATTGTCACCAGTTAAAATTGGTCTTGTTCCTCCATTTTCAAGCTGAAAAGAGAGAGGAAGAGATAAGCCCCAGTTTAATTTGTTCTGGCAATTATTGGAAATCTCCCACAGAGAGAGGAGCCCTTGCCTATCGGTACAGAATGACATACAGCCATATGGGCCCAGACAAAAGGGGACCCTGCTTTTCTGCAAGTCTATTCAGGCATGTATAGACATATTGGCTGAAGTACCAGCCCATTCGCATCTTAATGGGGAAAAAAGAGATGAGGACATTAAAAAAAAAAAAAAAAAAAAAAAAAAAAAAAAAAAAAAAAAAAAGAGGAAAATAATAAAAACTCTCAAGTGAGAACTGGCATTGAAGGCTTGAAAACAAACTGTGCACTAGTGAAGAGAGAGGGAGGAAACTCTTAACTATCTAGTCCAGCAGATAACTACACTGCTGCTGTATGTGTTTTAGAAGCATCAGAATAATTCTAGTATTACAGATAAAGCTTACTGTAAGATTGATTTGGAAATGTGGATTGAAGATAAGTGTGTTTTGGAGCTGGGGTACAAGCTAAGCTTCTTTTTTTTTCCATCTTTCTGTCCCCCTCTTCCTCTCCCTCTATTTCTGCAAATCTGAATTCAACATTAATTCAACTCAAATGAAATTAAGGATAAAACACCTTTGAGAAGCATTTTAAAATATAATTTCCTGCAAAATGAGTGTGTAAGTTTATTACAAAAAAGTGCTAGTCAAAAGGTGAAAGACATATATTACATTATTATGAAGGAAGAAAGAGGTTATTTAAGAAACAGCTGAAATAGCAGTTCTTTTTAAATTGTCATGTGGTTGCTTTTAAAATGCAGTTACAATGGCAGCTATTCTTTAAGGCTTTTTCCTTATACTCTGCTCCCGAGCTGAGGGGAAAAGTGTTTGTGGAGCAAATCACTTTAAATTCCAGGTAGATTTTTTCTCCCTGTCTCTGGATTAATTTTTTCAATTTATCCTCTTAACAATACATCCTAATAATTCTTATGGCCACCTAACTTGTCTACATTAAAAACAGCTGACAGAAATAAATGTCAAAGTTTGATCATTGACATTGGAGGAATTATTTCTCGTTATGTTAATAACATGTTACAGAAGAAGAGCCGTAATGTAAACTTAGAAAACAACAGTCACTGCCCCCTTGTTTTTAAAGAAACTGTCGGGACTGATCCAAAGCTCACTGCATTGATTGAAAATGCTTTTTCTAGCTTTGCTGGATTTGGAGCTGATGCATTGTTTACAGGGATTATAACCTCTCCTGTTGTTGTTGTCTGCAACAAAAATGTAATAATACACAAAGCTAACAAAAATCAGCTTTCTTTTTGTTAATGGTGATTTTAGTGTGGGATGATTAGAGAACAGGTTTTCTGACTGACCAATGCTCTAGTTAGTTAGATAAGTTAAAAACCAAAGTTTAAAAATAAAACCTATTCTGCCAGATAGTTAGACAATGCCTGTGTAATTCTAGGAAAAATTATTCTTATTGTAATTAGTGGCCATTGTGTTTGAGCATTAATAGCCTGGGGCAAACATAATAAACCAGTACCTAACTGTTAGTAATGACAGATTTCTCAGGGATTATTACTTAATTAACAATAATTTGGAAGGGTGGTTCAGCTGAGATGAAGCATTCATTTATATGGCATATTTAAACAGTACCACACCAGAAGAACATGTAGCCTGCTAACATTTCTCTTGGTCCTTTGGTTTCATTTGTGAATGTCTGCCTGCCTGCTTGCCTACAGAAATTAATTTTTTTGCATCTGAGCTGCTTTTTTTGTGTGTCCATATAATTGTTTCTCTTTAATTGTTCCCATATAATTGTTTCCCCTTGGCTATTTGCACATTGTTTTCTTGTCATATGGTGTCTTCTGGGTCTATGCAGATGATGATTTTAACTAGAAATGCTAACTTGATCAGGAAAGTACCTCCCACCCTCACTCTTTCCACCCCCTCCACAACAGAATGGGACAACTGTTTCCCCAGCATATGCATTATTCATTCCCAGCCACCTCAACATGAAATGTTTGCTATTGTTCCCACTGTCCACCCATGCAGCTTATGTTCTCCCAATAGCCTTTCCAGTGAATGTCTATATGCCACCTCATGGATTACTGGTCCCATTCACATACTGGTGCATCAGCTGAGAGAGGCTAGGTTGTCACACAAGGAGTGTTTTAACTGGTTGGGAATTACGTCTTTTCTTTTTCCTGAAAGTTGCCGTGTACTATAATACAAACAAAACTTTTTCTTTAGAGCAGGTTAAAAAGAGGACAGAGCTGCTGAAGCGCCTGTTGCCTGTACTGCCCAGAAGCGCACAACGGAAAGGCAGTATGTAAACTGTGCTGCTGTAGCAGATGACAGGAGAACGGAGAAGTACGATCATTGTGAAAGGTACGTTGTAATGCTACTATTTCTTTTTCTTGGTGGCATAAAGTATATTTTCTCTATTGCTTCTTGCTAAATATACTGGATTGCTCAAAAACAGAAGAGATACAAAGAGTGTAAAAAATGAATACTCTCTTCTCTAAGATGCGGACAAACTGACTGAAACAGTACTTCAGAAATATTAAGTAGCTGTCAGTTGCAATCATATAAAAGGCTCAAGAATAATTCCATTGTTTGCTCCTCAAAGTCTGTTCAAGGAGTTTGTAAGTTTAAACCCATGCATTACTTTAGAGTGACAGTGACATGGATGTGTTATTCTTAAACAAGTTGTAAAACTCTTCTAACTGAGAAGGTAAAAACAGGCATTATGTACACACATTTCTATTTGTGCTTTCAGAAATTTCCTGTTCAAAGAGCTAATCCACATGTATTGACTGTCTAGTTGGAAGCTTGTATTTGGAAGTAGATTAGAATGGCACTTGTGCAGAGCCCAGATTTCTACAATGGATCAAGATTGATAACAATGTCATAGAATTTCACTTTTATTTCAGTAGTTCTTTAGTTCACACAACATCAAAGGTGTCCTTCTAAATAAATATCTGTGCAGCCCTCTATCTTAGGGCATATTTTATTACGTACAATATAATCAGATTGATATGGTATTGCATCAGAAACAGTACATGTTTTGAAATGTGCCTTCTGGGAAAACAAAATGAGGATATATAACAATGTATGTGTTTCTTTCAAGAGAAAGAAGAGTTACAGTGAATGAAGCTCTGCTAATTAATAATGTTGGACAGACACTACAGCTTTTCCAGAAATACTGAATTAATGTTAAACCAGAAATCAAAAGTTTTATTGCCCTTGACATTTTTTTTCCAATTCACTGTTCACATTTTCCTTGTTTATTCAGTTTTTCTTCATAGCAAAACGACTACTGCTACAGAGTCCATGCTCTGAAATTAATGGTGTGTGGTGATTATCATTACAGAAAAAACTCCTGCATTTTTTTCATGAAAGCTGCAGAGACAGGTGAATGCCTGTTAAAATACTCCACAAGTGATGCAGTCCAACTCCTGCCCACAGGGAAATTCTTGCTTTCCTCCTCCTGCCTCTGACAAAGCACAAGAAGCTGAGATTATTTTTCTGCTCTGTCAGGACCATCCCCCCAGCTTTCCAGCCAGCTACCTTCTCCAGGTAGCAGGGCGGCATTATCGCAGGAGGGCTGAGACCTCCGTGGGCCAGAGCAAGTAGGGACTCACAGCCTTTGGAACAGCTCCTGGAAGGCAAGGCTCTCCTCTGCCTGAGTTGTAAGTGTACAAACTCATTAGGGTGTCCAGCTTCTTCCCAGGGCAGCCAAAAGAGGGTCTTTCATATCCATTTCAAAATGGCTAGGGAAGCATGTAACCCAGGCACCCACTGATTGCCCACAGCCATTTGTAGGTGCTTCTCAAAGGTGGGATTCCAGGTACTGTCTCTGCCAGCTGGGGCAGGTGGGAGATGCAGGTGGGCAGCGTGGGTGTAGTGGACAAACCAGTGGACAAGAGGAAGACTTTCTTCCAGCCTTGGCTGGCAGTGCTGGGTGTTGCCTCTGTGCACAGCTGGGACAGCCCAGACTTCCGCATCTCCATGTCACTCCAGCAGCCTGCAATGCTCTCCCAATATGAGTTTTGCAAGATACCATTTCCATATTTAAATCCTCCTGAAAACATGACTTGCTGGGGCTCCCTGAGCCAGTCACATGCACTGATTTATTACTCTGCCTTCGATATTTAACTAGAAATTAACAGCAACTGACTTTAATAAAATCTGATAATTTCTCCAGTGCATCTCAAACTGTGGACTTAAAGGTGGCTCATACGCCCTGTCTTATAGCTGTCCGAGTACTTACAGATGTGATCTGCATGTGTGTTGAGTTTGCCCCCCCTGGTATTATCAAATTGTGCATATTTATAAGCATGTCATATCTTCTAGGAAAAAATGGACATTTTGCTTTCCAGATATGTCATATTATATTTATATAAATATATATATTGTATCACTTTCTAGCATATTATATTACATTATATTATACTGTTTTATTTTATGTGAGTGAAATATTAAGTAGCCCAGTTATGCAAGTGGAGATCATTCGAACATTAAAAAGTAGAAAATATAACTTAAGCTGTACTTCGCATATGATCATGTGAATGGCAGGAAAAATACTTCTTGAAGGACAGATATTCTAGCGGTTGGAGAAGAGATGATATATTTTTGACAGGTAATACTATGAATTTATGTTGCATTACCATCCCAAGGAATGCCACGGTAATATAAATAGTATCTGTATAGAATTTTAGTTTATTCAGACATATTTTGTGCCTGCAGCTATTAATTGTTGCTAATGAGACAATTAATAGGCTAATGGACACAAATTACATAATATAGACATTTAACTCTGACATCTGAATGCCAAAGCTATATTTGTACCTACAAAGTATGCAGTTAGGTGTTGTAATTATTTTACGTGTTTTTTATGTGCCTCTGCAGTACTGCAGGTCATGTCTTCAAGGCTCTGTTTACCTGAATATTCTTACTGAAGTCACCTAGAAGGTGTGAATGAGCAAAGCAAGCGAAATTTGCCCTGTGCAAAATCCATAAAGATCTAGACACTAGGCCAGAAGCTTTTTGTGGGAAAATTTGGTCTTATGCAGCTCAAAAAACTTCGCTTCACATGGAAACATGGCAAATCCTAGATCAAATGCAGTCATGTAGAGCATTGCTGTATGGCTGCATAGGCCAAAAGTGAGAGAATCAATGCCAGCTTTAAGTAGATTTAAACAGAAAAGTGGTTTATAGAGTATTAAAAAGAACACTTTTATAGTAAGTGTCAATCAATTTTTTAAAGGTAAAAAAGGTTAGAGTCTCTTTTCCATCTTAACTGACTAATGCAAAGAGGAGTGTCTTACTGTGTATGATGTTGTACAGCAAGCTATGATGAAGTCACTGGGGTTCCAAATTTGTTGTACTTAATAGGAAGGGGTAGTGAATTATTTTTGCTTGGGTACATAAACTCTGAACCTATGCTCTGAGGCAGGAATCAATGAGAGAAGTGGGTAGGTAGTCCTTATGTTCTCATACAGGGATTTGAGTGGTAATGGGGAATTATAGTCTTTTAAGAAGCTGCAGGGAGTTTGTCCTGGTTAGGACTTTTATATGCTAACTTAGACTTTAATAAAGTATTAGTTAGCACATGCAGAAACAGAACACTGGTTGATGGTCATTTTATGAAATAAGACAACAGTTCAGTGTGGTCAGGGAGATTACAGAGGAGTCTGCACTACAAAGGTCCTTATGCTGGGATCAATGGTATAAACTCCTATTTGAAGGGATAATCTAAAAGAATGCCACTTAAGCATACATGGCTATGGTTCTGATTTACCTGTCATGAAATTACTGTTGTTATAGAAGTGGGGATCCACAAGGGCAAGCAAAGTGCAACTGGAGTGAATGCTTTATTCACAGTTAGCCCCACAGTATGGCAATCACAGCCAAGCATCTTCCAATCATCTCTTTCCTAGGAAAAAGACATGTTATGATGATCAAGAAAAGCATGAGGTTTTTTCTTCATGGTTTTCTCCTAATTAAAACAGCTGGAATCCATGGAGCTAACAGCTAGAATGTTTGGAGCTCCACTTGGCGAGTGATGATGACAAGACCAGGTGCCTATAGACCAGGGTGAAAGGAAGGGAAGGAGACATTAGAGTGGGGGTCTGCTACAGATCACCTGACCAGGAGGACCAAGTGGACAAGGCCCTTCATAGACAGATAGGAATCGCTCCTCATTCACAAACCTTGGTCCTCATGGGGGACTTT
>VZZY01001836.1:0-13328 GCA_013400335.1 Eurystomus gularis
CCTGTATGTGCCTCATGATGGCATTCCACAATCGTGTTCACGTGCTCCATAACCTTACCCAGCACCAAGGTCAGACTGACAGGCCTATAGTTCCTCAGATCCCACTCCTGGTCCTTCTGATGGGCATCAGATTTGGTAGCCTCCAGTCAACTGGGACCTTCCCATTTAGTTAAGACTGCTGATAAATGATGGAAAGTGCCTTACTGAGCATTTCCACCAGCTCCCTTGGTACCCTTGGGTGGATCTCATTCAGCCCCATAGACCTGGGTGTGTTTAAGTGGTGTAGTAGGTCACTGACCATTTTCTCTTGGATAACAGGGCTTCATTCTGCTCTCCACCCCTGTCATCCAGCTCAGGGCTCTGGGCACTCAGAGGACAACAGGTTTCACTACAAAAGACTGAGGCAACGAACGCATTCAGTACCTCAGCTTTTTCCTCATCCTTGGTGACTATGCCTTTCCCCCACATCCAATAGAGGATGGAGATTCTCCTTAGTCCTCCTTTTGCGGTTAATGTATTTACAGAAACATTTTTTATTATTTTTCATGGTAGTAGCCAGATGAAGTTCTAGTTGGGCTTTGGCCTTTCTAATTTTCTGCCTGCTTAGCCTCATGGAATCTTTGTGCTCTTCCTGAGTGGCCTGCCCCTTTTTCCATAGGCCATAGACTTTCCTTTTCTTCCTGAGTTCCAGCCAAAGGTCTCTGTTCAGCTTGGCTGGTTTTCTTCCCCGCTGGCTTGTCTATGACACACCAGGACAGCCTGCTCCTGCATCTTAAAGATTTCCCTCTTGAGGAATGTCCAGCCTTCCTGGGCTCCTCTGCCTTTCAGAACTGCCTCCCCAGGGACTCTGTCAACCAGTCTCCTAAATAAGTCAAGGTCTGCCCTCAGGAAGTCCAAGTGGCTGTTTTACTGATTGAAAACTCTACCATTTCATGACCATTATGCCCAAGATGGCCTTCAACCTTCACATCACTCACAATCCTTCTCTGTCCATGAACAACATCCTCTAGAGACTGGGAAGCCTTGAGATTAAAAAATTACTGAAGTACTAAATAATTGATCTTATAAGGCACCTCAGTACATTCCAGTAAAACATGGAAGTCCAGCAACTTTCAGCTACTTTTTGCCTTTAGGTATTTAAAAGTAAATGATCAAATTTAATCACAATTCCTGACTGCACCAAACAGATCCACATAATTTTTTTTGACACCATCCCATCACTGGGCAAGCATCAGCTATGAAAGACCCAGATCTAGCAACAGCCCTTCTTAACATTGGAGTGGTTTGGTTTTCTTCCTTGATCCATCTCTGCTGGAAGCTCTCAACAGTAGTCAATATGTTAGAAGGCCAAAGGTGTAAAATCTGCACAAGGAGCAGGAAAGCAGAACAGAAGCCCATTGCTGCCATTGCACTGCTGTGTAGAAATACCAAGTGTGTCTGATAAATAAGGATTCAGTACTATGGAAATCCACAATCTCTGGAGGCAAACTTCTACCAAAAAATATCCAAAGAAATTTATACTGAATGTTGTTGAATAACATGTTGCAACAGAATGGCTCTTCTGCCAAAGTAAGACTCCTCAAGTGAAAATACAGTGATCCATACCAAGTGAAAGTGTTTTACATGCACTTAAGTTATACTTAAATCATTTTAGTCAGTTCTCTTTAACTAGGGATCTTTAATCTACTGGGTTTTTCAAGGGTGTTTTTTTTTAAGAATCTGATAAGCATGTCAGGGAAAAAAAAACCACACCAAAACCACACAACTATAGTGACCAGGACTTTGCGAAGAAAAAAAAGCATAATACATATAATGTGAGTGTAGATAGACACGTATATAGACATATATCTCTCTTTCTCCATGCCAACAGCTACTTTACATATAACATTTTACTCGCTTTTTCATTTTTTGTGGATTACAATCCAGATTTCAACAATTAATTACACATTTAACAGCACAATACACACATTTGCATTCATGCTCTGTAGTTTCTAAGACATCTATTCCTTCCCATCCCCCATGTTAACAGCAAAAGTAGAATTATTAATAAAGGACAGTAACATACTATGTGTCAATGTGAGGACTTTTTTAGAAAACTAAATATTCTAAGACTAATGGTACTAGAAGTGTAGTGTTATCCTTTAAAATACATACATTTCTTTCCATTTATTTTTTTAGGTTTCTTCCCTACTAAGAATTAGTCAGAAATAATTCTGAATACCGGAATTTCAGTATGACCCAAGCAGATATATGCTTCATATTTATTGTAAAATTATAAATCCAGTATAGTTTCAAAGAGTTTTTCCCATTGCATCACTATAGAAGTTTATATTGAAATTTGCCAACAAAAACCTGATGTCTCTAACACTAATAAAGACTATGGCTGGGACCCGCATTTTTCAAATCTTCAAGCATGAGTATAAAACAATATTTCTAGAAAGAAAAGTTGGTAAAAGCCTACTCTAACGCTTGTACACGATGAGGTATTGCAACTCTGATCTGCTTTAGAAGTTACTACAGAGATTGCCATGCCGCCTTCTGTTAGTCAAATGGTAACTCGAGAACAGCTTGAGGAACAGGTTTAAATTCTATAAACAAAGTACTAAATGAGGGTCTCCTCCTGGAATGCCTTCCAGTTAGGAGAGACCCATTAATAAAACAGAAGCATGTTACTGAGACCAGCGGTCAGTCTAAGGAAGTGTTCCATTTCCAACTCAATCATCAGGAGATACACGGACAGCACATGGGCCTTAGTCACTTGTTTGCCATCCATTTTCCTCAGACTTCCTCAACATTCACAGCTGCTACATTATGGCTAGTAAAGTGTACATCTCTGCCTGTCCCACTTGCATCTGTTATGGATTTGATGTGCGTGCCATTTGTGTTCCAGAATCTGCTAGTACGATCTGCCTCATTGATCTTGTGTACTAACAAACTGTGTATGTTTGCTTTTCCTTCTGTAGTTTGTTTTCCATTATTTAAACCGAACGTTCTCCAGTTTTAACATTGCACAGTTCAGTGAATAACAGCTCTGCAACTGCTTTATCCACTGCCTTTGTAAGCACTGACCACGTCCAACTCCCACCATCCATTTAAGACATCACTTCTAAGAAGTCTGCTTCTACAGCTTCTCTTGTGAGACAAAAACTGTGTACAGTACCCAACATGCAGGCAAGTCCCAGGTTTCACACAGTGATACTTCCTGATATGATACATTCTCACTATCTTCATAGAATCATAGAATGGTTTGGGTTGGAAGGGACCTTAAAGATCATCTAGTTCCACCCCCCGGCCATGGCAGGGACACCTCCCACTAGACCAGGTTGCTTAAGGTCCCATCTAACTCAGCCTTGAACACCTCCAGGGATGGAGCATCCAGATCTTGCCTGATAGTAAACAATGTTTCATTACAATTTGTTGGCAGAAGCCACTAACCAACAGCTTCAGCAAACCATCACTGACAGCTCCAAGAACTGCAAGTCAGAAGGTCATGTCTTTACTTACCAGCAGGTTTATAAGAGGGAGCACAGAAAGTAGATCCCAAAAGTCACTCAAAATTCACACAGAACATACAAAATGTATAAATTGTGAAAGTAGAGGGAATAGGAAAGCCTGTAAAACTACAAACCGGACAGGCCTGTCATGAAGAGCAAACTCAATACTCAACAGTTAGTTCCTTACAGCTTCCATTTTAGCCTAAATGTAGGGCTGAAATGTGGGCTGAAAAATTCTATACTGATTGAAAAGGTTGAATATTTCTCTAAACATATTATGCATTTTTCATTTAAAGGCCCAAGTACAGCAGGAAGGCTCATGCACAAAGCTTCTTAGGGAAGACAATACAGGAAAACACTAAAAATGGCAAATTCATTTTTACAAGGCAAGGGATAACAAAAAAGAAGTTTCTTCCTGGAGAAGTATCATGGACACTGAACTACAGAAGCAGCAATAAAGTTTCACTTGAAGTCCCTCATTTGAGAGAAGTAGGAAAAAAAAAGCACTTGAGTTTGCCCCTCCTATATCACAGTAAGTGTCCTTGAAAATTCTGCAGGAAAACTCTAAGAAAAACTTCATATGTCTCAACTTTATTGACAACATAGAGATTCTATTGCTTGTGCACCTGAATAAAGCTAGTCAAGCACAATAGCTTCCTACTCAACTGTACAGAGTAGCTCAAAATGAAAACACTAATTAAATAAAATATAACTTAGAGGATATTATTAACCAAGAGCAAACACTCTATTCTTATTAGTGGGTTAATCATGCCTGACTTTTCTAGTGTAACTCATTTTCTTAGTAACTGCAAATGGAGTACTCAAGCTCCTCAATTTACAGAGATAATTCAGTCACATTTCAGCAGCTTTAAAAAACCCACACACATACACAAAATCACCTGAACACACTTATTGTGCATTGTCTGCAGAAGAACAACAGGCTCTACTGAAAAGATTCTCATTTTGATTTGTGGTCTTCTTTCTCTTCCATCCACTATAAGATTCATAACTTTAATAAAGTTTATTAGCAAAGACAAAGATAACTCACAACAGTAATGAAGAATAAAGGCCCTTTCTTTAAAGAATGCAGGTATACGTCTCAACAGACAGTACTGAGTTTTTTTGACCCTACTGTTAAGGGGTGCCAGCTAAATATTTTAAAGTAAATGTACAAAATATGGGGCCCAACGGACAATTCTCTGGACCTCACGGCTGCTACACAGATGATGCATATATCTGGAAGCAGGCACTTTTCAGCAGGTTGTTTGATTGTAAGGCAGCTAAACAAAACCAAAACAACAAAAAAAGCAGCAGTCCAGGAAGCTCATCTCTTTGGAAGAGAGCAGAAGATGACCAAATTAGTGCTACCTTTAAACCATAGGAAGTATTTAAAAAAAAACAAACCACAAAAATAAAATAAAGGAGCAGACACTGAGGTATGCCAGAAAGGAAAGGGAGCACGGGCCACACAGCAGCTCACCATCAGCTGGGGCCCAGCGCTGCAGGCAGGGCTTAGCGGCCTGCTTGCTTGTTCAAATTATGCACCCTCATTCTAGAATTTGAAAGAGGTTTTTAAGACCAAACAGCTTGTGCAAGCCTTTTTCCTAAGCATTTATTCTATGCATTTGATGCAAGTCAATTTTGTGACCACCACTCTGAAGTTTCAATTAAGAGCCTTAACGCCTCAGTGCATGCCTTAATAATACCTTAAGTACCATACCCCTTAAATTCCAAAATACGATAATTGATTCAAAGTACTATGATCAAAACAGATAATTAAGAGTCCTGGGTGATATACTGAGGCCAATTGTTTCATGCTTTATGAATGGCATGACTTCTCAGAGATGACAAGTGCCATCCTGTAACCATCTTTTAATACAGTAACCATTATCAAAGCAAAGCTTCATCATGGGCTTGTGCTACTTTCCAGAAAAAAAAAAAAAAAAAAGCCCAAGCAAACAAAAAAACACACAAAACCCACCTTATTCTCTGCAGTAAAGAGAGAACTGATAGTGTAAGCATCCCCTTGTCAATAACCTTTCCTCAAGGCTGCTCTATCTAACCTTTACAGATTAATCAGGGAAAAACAAAAACACGTTCAATACTACAAGCTACACGCACATATTTAGCAAGGACATGCTTCTAATCTCTTCTACTACAATAACCTGTCAACATTAATAGGAATACTGTCAAAAGATAAATACTATCCAATGCCAAAATGGACAAACTATGTTTGTGAATGCATTAAGTTACCATAGGATAGTTGTGAAACCAAAATTTTTCTTCAATTCCTTTACTGGAAAACCACTTTTTACAAGAAGAAAGATGACAAATCTCTGCCAAGCGCCTTGAACAGCAACTCAAGGAAAAGGGGATTACAAACAGAAACAAAATAATACACTAGTTACTGACCAGATTTTTTTGTGTCTACATCACTCAAAGTTTGGAGGCTTGTTTTCTAAATCATTCTGTCCATTCCAAACACAGTTGGAAGAGGCACAGCCAGGGAAGGGGTTGGGGAGCAACTCAATCTAATGTTTTGGCTATAGAGTGATGGAGGAGTAAGTTAGTTTGAGGCTAATCTTAGCCTACCATAATGGAAATGATGCTTAAGTGGAATAACCAGTTAAATGGAAATATATTTTCCACTCTCACTGTAAATCTCAAAGCCGTAAGGCATCGGCATCCTGATGTGCTGTGAGCCCCAGATGTGTAAGTCTGAAATGACTTCAGCACAAACCAGAAGTTAGTCATTTCCATTAAGAACACGGCCTGTGAAAGGGGCACCATTTTACTAAAATCAGCTAGCTGTGACAGTACTTGTCCAGGAAGTGGGAGCCCTAAGCCTGAGGCAGCTCAAACCCACATGCTTGGCAGTGCAATAGCTCAGTTTCAGCAGGAAGAGTTGGCAGTGCCTCTCCAACCTAACAAGTTGCCAATTTATTCTTTTTTTTTCTTTTTTTTTACTCATAATCTCTTAGGATTACTTTTCTTCTCCATTCAAAAATGGCTTGCCTGATGTGGGCATACTGGTATACATCCATTTGTCCATTGCCCTTCCCAAAGTATCTGATGCACCTGAAGACTAGAAGGAGGTCTGGGGCTATGAAACCCAACTCAATATTCAAATCTATGGCTGTAAAGTGAGCACCAGGGTCTCACTAAATTAAGTGTGATGACATTACCAGTTGCCACATCTTCCTTGTTTTGTCAATACTGTCACTGGGAAGAAAGTTTCAAGATAAGTCTAGAATTAGACATTTGTCAAAAGTACCTAATTTTTCCCCATCTAGAAGACATCTAACATTTTGTATTAATGTGATTTCTGAGATTATCCTGATGCGATTCCTACCACATTTTTCAGATACAAACAAGCTGAGACAGTGCTTAGTTTCCCTCTTTTTTAAAGTAGCATGAAAAGAACATCTAGCTTGGCCACATGACAGCTAACTTCTGCTAAGAACCCTGCTATCTGAAGGCATTTTATTCCTGTTACTGAACTTCTGCCTTTTTTAATAGGCTTAGAAGATTATCAGACGTGGCATGTACGCCTGCCACAGCCTGAAGCTGTCCTTTTACATTACATGACTTAATGTCACTGCACAGATCAGGTACATCTCTCTTTTGGCTTTGTGCACCTTTCAAGAACCTAAAAATCCCATGGTTTCGCAAGACACACTCAGCCACACCAACAGCTTGCTGCCACCGGAAAGGACAGTCCTGTTCCTACCCTCTCCTCCTGCACTACCCTTGTGCAGACTCAACCTTAAACTTTGACCTTCCAAGACTTTGGAGAAAAACCCAGGCAGAGTAACCCAGGTACGTTTTTTCTGGGGTTTATGACTCTTTCTCTGCTCCTCCCTTCCCCACACCCCCTCCGCCCAGTATGGTACAATTGGTGCCCTATACAACTAAACCAATTTGTGTGTAAACTACCTTACTGTGCCCACACCAAAAAAACCTGTCCACACACCACAGCCTGTGCCCACAAAGAACCAGAAAGCTGCTGTAACCACTGTTACTCCTGCTGCACCAGTGAGCCAGCATTTCTTCCTCTGAATCAGTTGCAGAACTGAGTGTTGCATCTGTGACCCTCCAAAAAAGATTCAAAATCAGACAGCGATGACAATACATGAAGTTAAAACACCCCACTTTAAATTTACACAAGGGAACAGACAGAAAGGATTGTACCTGTCTTGTACCTCATCACCTTGACTTAGGAGAAACATACAAAGAGAATTGAGGTTTATTATCTTGTTCATCAAAAACATGAAAAGTATTTACTTTTTAAGCATTAACTGCATCAATACTGCATCTACAAACACACCTCAACATTTATTTTTTTACTTCTTCATTTGTGGCTGGATTCTTCATCAAAAATAGGGAAAAGTACCTATAAAAATATTAAAGCTATTCTTTCAAGAAAAAAAAAAGACTGTTTAAAAGACAAATTTGTCACCATTAAAAATGTTACAGAAATAAATTTAAAATTTAAAACGTTTATTATTGAATTAAAAAAACAATTAAGATGCAAGGACAGCTTGTTGTTTGAAAGTGTTATTTACCTTATTTCAGAAGATCCTCACCAGCCCTTCTGAACTATTAGACCTATTAAAGGTCTGTTCCACATGTGAAAGGACAGTGCACTGAAAAATTCTATCATAGAATGTTAGGGGTTGGAAGGGACCTCTGGAGACCATCGAGTCCAACCCCTCTGCCAGACTAGGACCATAGAATCTAGGGCAGGTTGCACAGGAATGCATCCAGATGGGTCTTGAAAGTCTCCTGAGAAGGAGACTCCACAACCTCTCTGGGGAGCCCGTTCCAGTGCTCTGTAACCCTCACAGTAAAGAAGTTCCTCCTCATGCTGAGGTGAAACTTCCTGTACTCCAGCTTGCAGCCATTGCCCCTTGTCCTATTGCAGGGCACAAGTGAAAAGAGGTTGCTCCTTTCTTCTTGACACCCAGCCCTCATCTATCGATCCACATTAATTAGATCCCCTCTCAGTCTTCTCTTCTCCAGACTAAAAAGCCCCAGGTCTCTCAACCTTTCCTCATAAGGCAGGTGTTCCAGTCCCTTAATCATCCTTGTAGCCCTCCATTGGACTCTCTCAAGTAGATCTCTGTCCCTCTTGAACTGGGGAGCCCAGAACTGAACACAGTACTCTAAGCACTGGACACAGTACTGCTAGGATGAAGGTTGGACTTGATGACCCTAGAGTTCCTTTCCAACCATAGTGATTCTGTGATTCTGTGAGGTGAGGTCTCACTAGGACAGAGCAGAGGGGGAGGAGGACCTTCCTCCATCTGCTGGGCACACTCTTCTTAATGCACCTCGGGATACCACTGGCTTTCTTGGCCACAAGGGCACATTGCTGTCCCCACTGCTTCCCAGGTGCAGGACTCTGCACTTATTCTTGTTGAACCTCATTAGGTTCCTCTTTGCCCAGCTCTCCAGTCTGTCCAAATCCTGCTGAATGGCTGCACAGCCTTCAGGTGTATCAGCCGAACCTTCCAGTTTCATATCATCAGCAAACTTGCCAAGAAGACACTCTCAGCTTCAATGATTAAAATGTATCTTCAATGATTAAGATGTTTTATCACTAAAAATATCAGTGCAACTGTTACAAGCAAGCAACAGTAATGCTTAACACTTAATGCATCTTTACTCAGTATTTTTCAGTATTATAAACACAGCCCCCTAGATGCAGTGTTTTATCTCCCATTTACAACATCACCACCAGATCTGTGGAAAGCAGTGGAATTTCCCTAACGTAAGCTAGCTCGATCTGCTCAGTAACACCAATTATATAAGAGTTGTCCAAAGACAGTAAGTACTACAGAAAATATGCTAGATAGTAGCTAGGGGTCTTAAGTCACAGGCATAGAATAAACAATATTTGGGTTTTATTTGCCAATCACTGTCAGTCCGGTGAAAAGTAAGGAAGGAGTCAAAGATTTTTCTTTGTGTACATTTCCTGTGTAGGTTGACTTTTATGTGTCTGAGATCTACAAAGACAACTTGACTTTGATTAAGGTTTTTCAGAACATTTTCAGAATAAAGGGTCAATGCCAATGGAGTTAAGATACAGAAAATTAAGCCTTATCTGAGATAACTGTAAAACTATTCACAACACACAGCATCGTGCAGGCAAATGGACTGGAGTAAGTGGTTACAGCAGCGATTTTCACCTCTTAACTCTCTTTATAAAAAGCACACACAATTTACATTCATAGAAGAATCGCACACCTTTTAAAAATCACTTTATCCCTGCATAGCACTGCCGAGTCTTGCATCACACATCACTTACAAAGCCCACCAAACTCAGGTGCTACAACGGCACGGCAAGTTCAGTGACAGATAAATTGACATCCACAGGGACTGCCGCCTTTGGCTCCATCTGTCCTGGCTTGCTACATATCCATTTTACCACTTAACTGTCTAGCTCTGGCTACCCCATCAGTCAACGACTGATTGACGACCTAACTCCAGATTAATAACCCAAAGCTTTAACCATGGAAGACTGGGGGGAGTGGTGAGTTAATTATAATTTTTAAGCAGTTCGGCATGTTCTGCAGCAATGGGATTTCTGTGCCTAAATCACTCATATGCACGTGAAGCTTTCCTCATGACTCAGTTATCTGGAAGATCATGTTTCACAGAAAAGAAGGCAATCTCGAGCTTTAATACTTAGCTGCTCACCCAGTTTTATGCACTGCAGAAAACGGCTGCATTTCTTTTTCTTTGTTTCGGTACAGATTCCCAAAGCATCATTCAAATTACTTTTTCTGCACATGAGCTGACACTTCAGACAAGACAGTAATGCACAAATTAAGGTCAGATGACAAAGAGCTAGAAGGTAAAAGCATCAGGAGTACGATGACTGAAGAATTTTTATTATAATTTTCCTAAAGTTGACAAGCAGAATAGGGGAAGAGAAAGAAAAAATACAAAAATAAGGAAACAACTGCACTGACTACACCTGTAATAAATGTAAAATTTAAGACATGTTTACCAACAGGATTGCAGCATGCAAGTGACTAAGGAAAAAAAAAAGGAAGCAAAGCAAGACAGCAAAGGCTGGGTAATTTACTTCTGATGTCATATTCCTGCAGGGAAGTATGATGAATTCTTACCCATCCATTAGTTGCCTTTTTGCCCTATGAAGAGAGAACAAAAAAGGAGGGGCAGAAAGGAACACAAATCACACATGCCCATGGCTCATAGTTACGTAATGCCGAGTCCCGCCTGCTCTTTGCTCACAACACTCACTTTGCTGCAGTTCCAAGTACCAGCTTTTTAACAGTTGCCTGCTTTGAATATTTTTAAACTGCCTTTTAAATAAAACACACAAGAAAGAATAAGATGCAGCATTAAGCTTTAGTGTTATTCCTGACAGAGATAAAAACAAGAGAGGCTGAGGGTTAGCTTTATAATCAGGCATTTTCTGTTTCATAAGAAGTCATAAAAAAATTGAGCTTGCTGTGCCAGGCAATTAAATTGCCTGCCATTCTTCAAGTCTTTTCATTTTACTTACTTGAATAAACCACAAGTGAAGAGAGGTAGCAGTGAGATACCTCCTTCAGCTTCACTGAAGTGCTACTGTCACTGCCAGGTACAGAAATGCAGGTCAGTAATTCTTTCAATAATAATGTTCGCCTGTAATTCTTTCTATTTAGAAGAGAAATTGGCCTGATTAGAGCAAAACAGATCAGTTAGCAGTAAGGGCAGAATGGGTACAATTGAAAAATAAAAAAGGGGGGGTTGCTATTATTTACGGAAAAAAAAAGATGGAGAGCACAATGACACTGCTCGGATTTCATAAGCTTAGCACTAGGGAGTGGGGTGCTCACAAAACTGATGCGCTATTAGCCACGTTAAGTCATACTTTTCTGCTATATTTTGTCCTGAAAAATAAGGACACAACCATAAAATCTGTAATAATCTATTGCTTATTACTTATCACAGCCATTATGTAAACAAATACATCACAACTTTTAAGATCACATGCTTGAATAACCAGGTGCTAATTAAGTACATCTGCAATTGCCTTGTTCCTTCCATTCTCTGATCCAATACTGTTAAGTAAATAACACTACAAAAATCCCAATGTCTAGCAGTCACATATAACAGAGAGAAGACAAACAACATGCTCTTTGCTATAGAACAGTCATCAGTAAGGTCATATTTTAATCTCTGGAGTATATCAGAGATTAAAATAGCACTTTCATTGTGACTTACAACAATTCAATGGAACTTAATGTGCTGTAATTGCGAAGGCTTCAGAGAACACTTCCATAACAAAATTCAGTGACACAAATTGACCACAAAGCTTAATACACACAGGGAACTGAACAGACCAACTCCTGCTGCTGAATATTAAGATTAGCCCTTTTAGAAGGCTGCATTTATCCAAAGCTGGGCACCAGCACCATCGCCAGAAGTTCTCAATCAAATGTAACATAAAAATATTAGAGAGGCAAATTATTTCTTCATTCCTTCTTACCATGTTTTTTTCTACTCCTTTGAGTAATGGAATTAAAATTTATCTTATATTTGTCTGAACTTTAATAGCATGTACTTTTAAGGCCTCTTAAATCATACCCAGGCTACTTCAGGCCTCAGGAAAGACAGTGTTTGTAGGCTCTTAAGAAAACATTCTGCCAGCATTTTCGTTCCCCATTGCAAGGAGGAAGGAATGACTTCAGGACTTCTGCTGATTCCAAGTTACGGTACCATGGCATAGGAAAAGAAGTGCGCTGACCCACAAAGCTCCTGGCAACCAACTAGCATCCTAAAGGCATACGTCACTCCTGAGAAATGACAGGGTGCTAGGTGCATTTGTCAGCTATATCACAATCCCAGCATATAATCATCCAAAAGCATACAGAAATTTCCCATGCTGTAAGACTTTAAAAGCAAATATTCCAAACCTATTACAAGAGTTTTCCTATTGCTTTTTTTAAGGTCATAGGAACAATCTGAGTATGTCTGTCTTTAGTTCTACATATGCACAGAAGTAAATGTCATTACTTCTGTGGATATTGTTTTCACTGCTCAAGCTGTAAAACACAAACAGTAAGATAAACAACTGAGAATTACTAGAAGATTGTAGCAGAAATTCGAATTACAGACAGTAGCAAAGATTTCAGACTTCTGTAATATACCCCTACACACCTATCAAAGCCAGGAAGTACAAGGAACTGAAGAATAAAGTTCAAACTTTTGAGGAAACTGATTAAAACCAATAATCAGAAAAGCATATGTATTTTGAATACAACTTACATTAAGCTAATGACTGCAGGATTAATAGAACCGACGTTAAACTAGTGACTGCGAGAAACAAGTCGCACAACCAGGGCGGGAGGAAAAATCTTTGCATCCTAATGATTATTTCTGTAGGGAAGTTCAGGAAGCAACGAACGGATATTTAAATGGGACTCAATGAACTGCAAAGCACTGAAGGCTCTTCAGTAAGACACTGTGCTTGCGTGAGTTCGTGTGTGCGCGTATACACATACAAACACAAACGCAGAGGCTTGCTGAATGAAGGTCAGTGTTCCGCACTTCACAGACCCTGGCATGTGATCTTCAGCAAGCCAGGGTACCCGTGAAGATGACAACACACACACTCGTTACACTCTCTCTCTGTGCCGGACAGCTACGAGCTACCGAATAGAAGAAGGTTGCAGAGCGAAAACGCCGCCGCACTCCCAGGCACGTACTAAGCAGCGGTGACGAACCCGGCCCCTTCCCTAACTCCGCAGCGAGGCAGGCGCCAGCCGCTGCCCTGCTCCGACCGCGCTCCCCGAGCGGCCCCGCCGCCCCCTCACT
>VZZY01001836.1:14163-46494 GCA_013400335.1 Eurystomus gularis
CTGGGCTTCGCCATCTTCTCCAGAGCACAAGGAGAAGGGTCTAGAGCACACGACGGGTCTGAAGGACAAGGAGAAGGGTCTAGAGGACTTCTGAGGAGCAGCTGAGGGGACTGTGAGGGGTTGGTCTGGAGAAAAGGGGGCTCAGGGGAGACCTCGCTCTCTACGGCTCCCTGAAAGGGGCTTGTGGCAAGGTTGAGATCAGTCTCCTCTCCTAAGTGACAAGGACATTGGGCAAGAGGAAGGAGCCTCAAGTTGCACCAGGGCAGGTTTAGGTTGGGCATTAGGAACAAATTCTTCCCACAAGTGTTGCCAAGCCCTGGACTGGGCTGCCCCGGGAAGTGGTGGAGTCACCATCCCTGGAGATATTTAAAAGCCATGTAGATGTAGTGTTGAGGGACGTGGTTTAGTGATGACCTGGAAGTGCTGGGTTGACAGTTGGACTCAATCATCTTAAAGGTCTCTTCCAATCAAAACAGTTCTGGGGTTCTCTGCACTGCTGAAGGCACTGGGAGTTGCTGACTCCTGGCGATCCACTAAGCTGAGGGCTGTCAGAGGTCTTGGCCCTGCTGCAGGTCTGCAAGTTGTGCTGAGCTGAGGCTGCTGGCCATGCATATGGCCATCCTCAGCCTCTCCCTGGGTGGCTTTGTACACAGTGCCCAGCTTGTGACCAGATGACTGCACCTCAGCCCTTTCCCTGCACTTTACTCTGCGATACTATTCTGTGAAGCTCTTCTATCCCAAAATGGTGTCATGCTTAGACACTTAAGCCCGTGGGGTGAGAAGATGTAGGATATGACACTGAAGAGATGCTTTGGACCTGGATCTTGAATAGGCATCTTCCTGTAGCAGTTTTGAGTCATGAACTTATTTGTCCTCAATTCCTTTGAAAGTCAAGGCAAAGCACCATTCTCTGACAAGAAAATGTTACTTTCTTCTCTCTTTCTTCTAAAACTGTAGATGTTTAAGTGTTCATATGTTTTTGATCTCCTAGGGTAAAACCAGTGAAAAACGCCTTCACCTATAGTGGTGTATCGGATGAGGTTGACTCATTCCTAGGTTCTCAGACTGCCAGAGATGTAGCTGTGGTACAAAATAATTTCAAAATGTCTGTAGATGCAGCTCCTGGCTGCAGCGGAGAGGAGTGTCTGCACGTGTGGCAGAGTATAACTGATCTGCAAGGTAAATGCTCTCACGAAAGCAGCTTCTTGCAGTCGCTAATGGCTTGCACAGAGAACTTTATCCTGCAGCCCAGGTCACTGCCTTTATCTAGGCCGCTTGCTAGTATGGAGGCCGAGCTGCACAGCAGGGTAAGTGTTTTCGTGCAGCGAACTCCTAGTATGTGCACGTAGGAGGGCAGAGAGGTGGAGAGTGAGCTCCGAGTTTTGTTTCTAGATGGGAGTGGGAGTGAAGCTATACAGCAGCATGAGGGGGGAGGAGGAGGTAGAAGCATGAGGCTTTCTGTGTGTGCCTTGGACCTCGCTTGCTGCTCATTATCTGGCTAGTGCAGGGGTTACTAAAGCTACTCAAACAAAACAAGTTTGGGAAGTGCTGGCCTGCTGTATTGTTCGTTGCTCTTGTTATGTTCCTGATACAAGAGCTCTATTGCACATCAAAAGCTCTAACAGTTAGGAAACAAAGTTGGCAGAGAAATACAGGTTAGAAATGGATTAATGTTATTATTTTCCTAACAGGATTTCCTCCTTTTTCCTCTTTACCTCTGCACATAATGAAAGTTTCTATGTTTAATTATTCTGTCTTAAAAGGAACAGTTATTAGTAAAGGTCATGTTGAGTTTAAGAATAGTCTGTACAGAGGAGTGCACTGTGCTTCTGTAACCAAATAGAAGGAAAATCTCATAATTATACCAGATTTCATGGGAAATGGAATTTGGACCATTCATGTAATAGGTTTAACTTCTAGTGTCTTATATATTGTTAGTAACAATTTACTGCAAAGCAAATGGTTTGTGAAGTGTTGCATATGACAACATCAAAGCCAGGCTGGATGGGGCTTTGAGCAACCTGGTCTAGCGGAAGGTGTCCCTGCCCATGGCAGGGGGCTTAGAACTAGGTGGCAGTAAAGGTGGAGGTGGTGGGAGGAATTTCATACTTATGGACGAATTTTGGAATAAATGCTACAATTTATAAGACACAGAGACCCAGCTTCTTTTTCTTCAGGAATATTATCAGTGACTTTATGGGACTTATCCTAAAAACAGACAGTGTGACTAATTTAGGCTTTAGATATATCCATCTTTCAGTTCTTAGTCTTTCTGGAACATTGTAACTTTTTTTTTTTAAAGCTATGTACCTGGAGAGGAAGCTATGTCATTGTACTAGTAGAAGGCTAAAAAAGGAAGGTCATGCATTTCTGTCAGATCTTTGTAGTTTCAAGCTAGTGTTATCTCTGTGTTTCAAATTAACTGTCTTGTTCCAGAGGTTTTGACTATGGCGTAATATTAATCTATAATGCAAAGTAATCAGCCAGTATGAAGGCACCTTTAACTCACAGAACGGTTGAGGTTGGAAGTGACTCCAGAGACCATCTGGTCCAACCCCCCTGGTCAAACAGGGCCACAAAGAGCTGGTTGCCAAGGACCATGTCCAGATGGCTTTTAAATATCTCCATGGATGGAGACTCCACAAGCACTGTGGGCAACCTGTGCCAGGGCTCAGTCACCCTTACAGTAAAAAAAGCAAATGTTTCCTGATGTTCAGAGGGAGCCTCCTGTGGTTGAGGTTGTGCCCATTGCCTCTAGTCCTGTCACTGGGCACCGCTGAAAGGGCCTGGCTCTGTCCTCTTTTCAGCCTCCCTGCAGGTATTTGTACATATGGATGAGATCCTTCCTGAGCCTTCTCTGCTCCAAGCTTAACAATCCCAGGGCTCAGAGACTTTCCTCACAGGAGAGATGCTCTAGTCCCTTCATCATCTTGGCGGCCCTTTGTTGGACTCTCTCCAGCATGTCCGTGTCTTTCTTGTTCTTTATCATACAAAATACATGTTGAATGTGAGAAATGTGTATTTCAGAACTGTTAGGACTTTATTACTGAGATGAACATGTCCTGTTGACTAAAACACTTCAATACTAGTTTTAAGATTTACTTACTGAGCTTGACCTTCTTAAACCTTAAGGGCCTACAATGACAGAAGCGATTAGCTCTGATTCCTGGATCCTGTGGTAAATTGTTTATTGTAAAAGATCTGCATTTAAGGAAACATGCTTTTCTAAATACCATGTAAACAAAATACTGTCAAATGACATTTAAAGTAAAGTATTGCTTCAGATTTGTTTTTGGAAAGAAAAAACTTAATTGCTGTTAGTCAGCAAGTTTACAGCAGTTTAAACTTTGCTCTACCATGAAAATGAGCCAAGAAAAGAATCTGCTTGGTTTCTTCTTCTAGCTGTTGCAAGCTCAGTTTTGTGAGAAGTTGACTTGAAGGATGTGATCTGAATTCAGACAAGTTTGAACACAGTGGCACAAAGGCAAGCAGTACAAGGCTGTTAGCAATTTTAAACTTGTTTTTCAGTCATTATTCAGTCAATGGCCAGCAAGTAAGAATGCACTATATTTAACTTTTCAGTGCTTCACCTATGTAAGCCTATTCAAATTCTTAAGGTTTCTTCTGACGGAACTTACAGAATAGGTAGCTTTCAGAGTGAGGTTGACTTTATCTTAATAAACATACGTAAAAACAATACTGCATGTTTATATTATTCTACAATTTTGTACTACTTTAAGTAAATACTATGTTTACCATCCTATTTTCCTTGTTGTGCCATATAAAGCATTCAGAACAAAAGCTGTACGTTTCTATCTAAGAACTGAATAAAAAATAAAATTTGAATTTTTGTTTTGCAAGCATTGGTTTTCAAACCTCTAATATAGATGATGTCAGTGGGAAATAAATAGATATTTCCAAATGTAAATCTAATTAATATACCTCATTTACTCACGTACCAACCTGAAACCAGGCTATGAAGGTACTGACTGTATTTCTTTTCCTCACTGTTGTCAAACTCTGTTTATAAACTATTTAGTTTTAATTCCATGGTTTTGGTTCCGTAAACTGCAGAAAACTTCTGATCTCTATATGAGTTTAGATAGCAACTTTAAGCAGGAAGTTGGTTTAAAGAAACCATTGGGACTGAATTTCTTAGAAGGAAACAGCAGGAGGTTGGCTCGGTTTTCTTATCTTTTCTTCCTTTTTCAGGCAACGCAGGCAATGCCAGAGCCATCATTAACAGCAGCACTGGGCTACTTTTAAGATTTTGTAGCTGAATACAGATTTTCAATGACAATGTTGTCATCTTTGTTCAGTGTGTATATACAAGTGTATAGTTGTGCAGATCTGGTCCTTGGATAGGTCCAAACATCGTGGGGATGTTTCTGAACCAGCTTTAATTGTCATTACTGCAACACAAAGCTTAGGATGGGAAACATCTCAAATATTTGCCTTGGTCTAGGATGGATTTTGCAGTCTGCACACATCTCTCTCCTGCTGCAGCTATTTCCTGTTAGTCACAGAGACAGTTTGAAACATGTTCAGGTATACTCTGACTGTGCGTAGCCATACAGCGTCTAAATGGATAGTGTGGTCAGATTCTTATGTCTCTGTTGTCTCCCTTTGTTGGCCACAAGTGTGGTTAAAACAAGAGACCATAGAAGAGAAAGGAACATTATCTGCCAAACAGACATAGCTACACTTTAGGCAAATTCAGGAAGCCAATGCCCACATTAGCAGCAGTGCAGCTTCTTCACTATAGCTTGATGTCTTTGCAGAAAAAAAGAGAGTAGCAAGCTGCCTCTGTGAGAGGATTGCTTAGCTGGGTTTGTGGAGCAAGCTATGAATCCAGAGGAAATGGTAGGGAGTCCATAAATAAAGACTGAGGCAGTATGTACTTGTCTCTTCTTAAAAAGTCACTATTTCCATCTGATGTGACACAAACAGGATCTTGTTATGAAGAATGAATGGGAAGGCTGACGGTGTTTCACTCAGTTGACAGAGGAGGGTCTAACATTGAGTAAAGAAGGATCTGCTGAGTCCCAACTCTTTGAAGGGGCGCCAAAGCAGAAGAATCGCAAGAGTAAACGTGTGTGTGCCAGTCTGAAGTTACTCTCTTTAAAACTAACCAGTCTCTTTATGAGTTTGAGAATATTTTTTGAAAATGCCACATAATAAAATATAATCGTTTAAATATTTGTGTGTAAAAACACTGATGGTGGTCACTACCTAAAAAAACCCAAACAATAAAACCCCAAAGTAATTTCAATTTTTCAAAATCTCTATGATACAGCTTTACAGTGTTTTTTCAGCTACAGATCTGCTGTTAAAACCTAGTCTTGGCAGTAGCTGACATGCTGTTATGGAAATAAATAATGTTTAACAAACAGAAAAATCCCCATATGGCTTTGAAGTTTCCATTTAACAAATGAGGTTGAATGGAATGTGCAGAAGCTGGGCAGAGTCATTAAAACTGATGACAGTAAAGCAGAAATACAGAATAAAGAATGTAAATATACACCAAACTGTGAAGGAATGTGGGAAATATGTGAGAAAATACCTCCCATTAGAAAATAAAGAACAAAAAATCCTCAAACTCTTGAGATCTGTTGGAAGAAATGGAGGAAATGGTAGAAAATACAGATAGCAATATGCCTTGTGCATTGGAAGTCAATAAAGAATGCTGCAAGAAGACATTTCCACTCTGATCTTGGTAATACTTGTCTTTTTTTGTACTATTAATAAGGTATGATTAAGTAGAAAACAGTTTTAGTGCATATTCTGTAGGAAAAAGATTATTCAAACATTTGTTCAGCCATTAATCTGAAAGCTACTTTGTTTTTAACTTGGTTGTATGCAAAAAATCTGAGCAGCTAAGGCCTGGATGTTATCTGAAAATCATTTTGTTAGACAACTAGAAGAAGAAAGGGCAAGTAATAGATGCGCAAGTAACTCCATGCTCTTGTAATGCCAATATTGCTTTAAAATATTAACTGCAGTGCCTGGTCTCCATGCTGCAGGACAAGGGAAGCTGAGTGTATATTCACAGTGAGTTACAGCTAGGTCAGTAAGTCTAATGTGTTGGCATTTCTCCCAACAGTTACAACGCAGTATAAAAATCTATTTGAAAAAGCTATAAAATGAAAATGATCTTTTCAGTACCAAAAATATGCTGATCATTCAAATTATGATGATTCAAATCCTGTGACACGCTGTCCTGTGCAGTATTGATAATGGGTCTGTTCTAAATAACTCTCAGTCTGTTCATCATTAGATAGGTTTCCCATATATACAGCTCTTGAGCAGGCTTTATGCCCAGATTGATTTTCTTCTATATAAAATAAATCTCTGCATAAATTATAAACCTCTTGGACTAGGAGCCACCCTTTTATTCGGTGTTTGTAATACCACTGCATTAAAAACCACACAGTGTTGCGCTGTTAAAGTGGCTCTTTGTAATGCTAGCTTCGTCTCCTTTGATCGTAAGTCAGAACATAAACAAAAATACAGCATTACCGTTCCATTAACCACCATGTCACCAACCCAACCTAGCCAGCTGCAATGCTGACTCAGCCGAAATTCTGTTTTAGACCCCATGCTTCGAGTTTCCTGTTGAGCAAGCGTTCTGTCTCTCACAAAGCCCTTCGGACAACTTTTAGAGGATTTCTGGCATGTATAGTTTTTACCTATTGGCTATACACATGAACGTAGGTGGCAGATCAAAACTGAGTGTCACTGCTTGCCTCAACAGGTAACTTGTTAAACATGGAGTAAAAGGTTCTTTTTCACTGGTCTAGCATGCTAACAGTCAAACAACGTGTCCCACTGTCAGAACACACTGTACTATTTTAGCTAGAGGCAGTTACCTAAGTTTTGTCCAGAAAAACCTGAGGAACTAGTGATACCCAAACACATAGGTGCAACTGGAATTAAAATTGCTCAAGTCTTTTCCATACTCTCATTTTCAAAGACATGTCGCTTTCTGGAAAAAATGCCTAGGTTGCTGAATCTGGGTGGAAGTATCCGTCAACATCTGAGCTGACCTAGGACTGCAGTGGCAGAAAGTAAAAATAAATTTTGAGAAGTGATCTTCAATGACAACTGCTACTGGACCTAGCTTTTGTTCAGTTGTGTGGTGCCTGTACGCAGTTTCAGGCGTGATACTTCAGCATTCATGTCAGTTTTGAGGCAAGAAAGACAGTGCTGTGCTTGAGTGTCTTAAATGCTGGTGGGAATGCACAGAAGTGCTCGGAAATGAGCAGTTCAGTAAGGGTTTGGTCCTGCATGTGATTGTGTGAGTTCAGCTAAATGAAAGGTGGAACGCTTATCTTGAAGTATTTGTCAGCTGTGTTGCCCAGATTTATTCCACTCCAGAGCAGGTAGCTCACCTACATTTAGCTGTTTCTCTTACAGATGTCTGCACCAGATCTCGATATCTGGATGTTTTTATAGTGAATAGAGAAAAACAGGCACTTCCATGATGCAATTAGTCTCATTCTAAGACCACCTGGTCCTGTCACTGGGCACCACTGAAAAGCATCTGGCCACCTTTTCTTCATTCCCTCCCTTCAGGTGTTTGCACACGTGGATGGAATTCCCCTGACACCCTCTTATCCATGCTGAACAATCCCAACTTTCTCAGCCTTGAGGAGCCAACATGGAAGGGTGCTCTCCTGGACTTGATACTTGTAAACAAGGAAGAACTGGTCAGGGATATGAAAGTTGAAGGCAGCCTTGGCTGCAGTGGCCATGTGACCACTGGAGTCAGAGGATCCAGAAGGATCCAGAAGGAGGAAGATCCTAAGAGGAGGAAGCAGGGCAAAAAAGCAGGACCACAAGCCTGCATTTCAGGAGATCAGACTCCAGCCTCTTCAGAGATCTTCTTGGAAGAATCCCAGGGGGTATGACCCCAGAAAGAAGAGGGGTCCAGAGAGCTGATTGATATTCAAAGATCACCTCCTCCAAGCTCAAGAAAGGTTCATTCCAACAAGTAAGAGATCAAACAAAGGCAGCAGGAGTCCTGCATGGATGAGGAAGGAGCTCCTAAATGAATTCAGCATAAAAAGGAAGTGTACAAGATGAGGAAGCTAGCAGGTGACCCACAGAGTGTACAGAATGTATCTGTAATAAGGGTCTGTTTCTCGGAAAAATAGCAGAAGGTGCTTCAGTGTTGGAGCTCTTTTAAAAAAAATTTTTTTTTTTTTTTTTAGGATAACTCAGTTGATTAGCCCATTCTGTCTGGAAAGTTCATGGAAAGTTCAGGAAAAGGTCACTTAAGGGCTAATTTTGCTCATCACAGAATAAAGGGGAAAAGATGAAAGAGGGGAAAGGATATTCAAAGTTTAATTCTAGGCACGGGGAACTGGTCTCCTGTACTTCTGGAACTATGTTCACATGCCAACCATATTCTCTTGGAGGTGAAATCCTTATGAGCATCAGCCACCATGCTAGTTCTGCAATGTGGCCATAACAAAAAAAAACAACCCAGGTGCCCATCTCAGAAAGGAGAATGAGTGACTGAGGATCAGGACCATGGCATGTTCCAGCCATAAGTCTGTATCTTAGTAAGTACACTGAGTAGGAATTAATGAGGTTTTTTCCTTGTCATTTGGAATATCTGCAGTAAGAGCTTGAAGAAGTGCTGAATCACATGCTGACAATACTGCTATTAAGCTGTTTGCACTGACAAATATAGTAAGAAGCAAGATGGTGGGAATTAGAAGTGGGAGCGTTTGCAAAATCTGCAGGTAATGTTAAACCTTAGAAAGAAGGGAAGGCACCAGATGAGGAGAAATGGGTGAAAAATGATTTGCAAGAACCTTTGGAAACTTAGAAACCAGCAGATGTGAGAAACCACATTGCCTAAGATGCTGGCTGATAGCTTGAGAGAGCTTGACTGGAACTAAGAAATAGTCCTTTGCTTCCTGTACTTAAGGATCTAAGATTGCTTTCCTGGGTCCTGTTTCCCTGGACCATATCCCAGTTCCATTTGAAGGACAGCCTCAGGCATGCATTATACCAAGTTTCCTAGCCTTTGATAGATACCACACCAAGTTTCAACAGAAATACTGGCCAGGATTGTGAGCTGAATGGCACCCATAGTGTTTTCCAGCATTTTTTTTCTGGTACCTACAACTGGAGATGAAGATCTGGATCTTGTGCAAGACTTCCAGCAAGAGTGAATCTACATGTAGCAGGTATAGTGACAAGTCAGCAAGTACTGCAGGAATATGACTGCAACTCAGGTGTCAACAAGCAACACAGGATGTTGTTCAACTCGGCACACAAATGTCCACTTGGAAGGACATGCTGGTCTTGGCTATGTCTACTCTGTGGAAAATGTCCAAGTCTGGAAGGAAGTGTAGTATTTGCTGGGCTCGTTTGGGCATCAGTGATAGAAAAGTTTGTTCCAAATGTGTAATGTACCAGTTGTTCTGATGTATGAGCTCTTGCAGAGGTAAAGCATGTGTAGATAAGACCATGATATTTGCATTTCAAAACAGTTTTGCCAGGCATGTGCTTTTCAGGATGACTTTTAGAAACATTATTTGATCTTATCAGTATCAGAACTAGGTAAAGACTCTCCTTGAAAATCAGGAGTGCATCGCCAAGATGCAAAATGCATTCAGGACATTATAAGCGGGACTGGGCTCTTCAAGTGGCGGTATCTTTTATAAGATGAGCTGAGTAGATCTCCAGATGCTTCAGCCTTACAACCCAGTGCATACGGTGCTACCATTACGAGTAGCAGGCTGGAAGCTCTGTGTTAAGCTGACAGCACAGGCATTAGAACGTGTCAGGATTCATCTGGACTTGTCTTGACCTGCCTGGAGGTTAGGTTTAGTTTGTTTGACTGTGACAGCAGTTGTCTGATAACCAGGCAGCTGTTACCTGATTAGTTTCAGCCTGCTTGTCTTTGTACAGTTGAATGGTGTAAGGCTTATTGTAATACACATTTTTCTAAGTAGTAGATACAACATGTAGTTTTTCTTTCTCTAGTGATCTATATGTGACTCTAGAATAAAAATGCACTGCAGAGAAGCACAGACATAAGATGATAACTGGAGCCTTGAATGTGCAGACACAGGATGATAACAGAGGCCCTTGGGTTGTAAACAGCTGAGCAGTAGTCAATTATGGGCTGCCAAAGGAATGCAACTTTGGGAGCTGGGTAAAACGGTGTAGAGGTAACAAAAAGAGCAAAGAACAGGTATCTAATATATGTAAAGCCTACTGTACATAGCAGATTTGGATGTAATATGGAATTTTGAACCAGTGAATAAGAAGCAAGTGGGCTGCATTAGCAAGTACATAATCTTTACACTAAGCAGACCCGGGAGTAAAGAGGAAGAAACTATCAACACCAACATCACATTTCCAGAGAAGAGAAAGAACAACTCCCCAAACATCATAACTCTTCCATGGATGACTTGCCATGACACCCTCCCCCTAGACAGAAGCCATCAACCTTAGGACATGATTTCTGTGTGACCACAGTGACAGTAGCAGGGTGAGAATAATATCAGAGAAAGGGACAATTACTGTAAAGTCTGAGTATTTTGATTTTCACTGAATCCTTATTGGGACAAGCAGTAATGTTTGGATAATTTGAATTAGAATTGTAGTATCATTGTGCCCAGACTAATAATAATTCTTTGATTAGGCTGTCAAGATTTTAATTAGACTAGCAATGAATTCCCAGTTCTGCATAACATGTGTGTGACCCACATAAAACTGCACAAGTTGTAGCGCACCAAATTGGCAGTGGTGACCTAAGCTGTAATTTAAATGCAACAAATTAGAAAGAAGTTTGTGGAGAACGTGGGCAACCTAGATTCTTAAAATTTAGTGCAAATATAGATTCTGTTGATTTGATTTCCACTGACTGTAATGGGAATTTGGACATTCAGCTCCTACGTAGGCATTTAGCTATACCCTATGTGCTTTCAAAAAGCTACTGAATGCGTATTTTGATGTTCTCATTGCATAACTGAAAAGATCGCAGATAAGCATGAGAAGAATTTGGTTTTCTCGTACCAAGGGATTAACAGTGGATTCCTGGATGCTAAAGACAACAGCTAGAGTCAGAGAATCATGTAGGCTGGAAGGGAGATGTGGAGGACAGCTAGGCCAGCCCTCTGCTCAGAGCAGGCCCAGTTAGACCAGGTTACTCAGGCCTTCCCCAGTCAAATTTTTGATATCTGCAGAGATGGAGAATCTGTTTAAACTGAAGTCCACATTTGGTCCTTTCTCTCTGATGGCTGTAAGAGGGCTTCTCTGCTAACTTTAGACAAGGCTTAATGAAGTGTTGCGGAACTCAATGTATAATCATGGTAGCACTGACAAATGTGCCATGTGTTGCTGATTGGTGTCAGAGAGAGGATGCTGGTCTAAATGTTTGTGGGGTTTTTTGTCTGACTTAGTACAGCTATGCTGCTTTTATACAACCTCTATATTTTCTTCCTCCTTTAGCAGTTTTTGGAGATACAGTCATAACTCTGAGCGAGCACACGGATGAAGGAAAGCTCCCCTCATATAAACTCCTCGTATATTTCTTTAGAAAAAGAAGCCAATGGACACAAAAATCTTGGAATCCTACCAAGTAATCAATATTTATAGCACCAGATGTTTGAATGAACTAGGAGACCCTTAACTCCATCTGAACCAGATGCCCATAGGAACAGAGCTAAGAAAGGAAAGAAGACAGCTTTTCAGGATTTTTTATGAATCAGAGAAACAAAGGTACTGCTTAAATAGGAGAGGGATATTTTTGTAATGGGAGTCTAGGGATGTTGTCACAGAATTAGCCTCTACTAATCTGAGAAGGCTGCTTATCAGCAGGGTAGAGATAACTGATACAAAGTTCAGATTTAACAAAGGAAAAAGCAGTATGGATCTTTGCTGTAACTTGTTACTCTGCTGTTTCTAAGCATTATAACTGACATTTATTACTGAGAAACGTAATAATTCATATGACAGAGAGAATAATAGTGAATAACAGTTGGCAAATTCATATATCCAGTAAATCAAGTTGCTAATGCATTTTACTATGCTGTTGCCACTAAAGGTGAGTGATTATATTTAGTGCCTATGTTTGTAAACCCCATTAGAACTGGTTTACATGATTGTCACCTCACGGCCGTGCCATAAGAGCTCTTAAATATGAAATTGTAAGTACTTATACCAGAAAAAAAAAAAAGACAAACAACATTCTATGCAAAACCAAATAACTAGAGCAAAAATGGCAGTTTTTGCTCTAGTCAGAGTCTAGTGATGGCCCCAATACCAGATGCCTGGCTTACTTCTCAACAGCATGAATAGGAAAAAACCCACCGAGTGGTGACTAGGCTTCTTTCATTCTTTGTGTCGTCAGTGAAGAAATCTGGCAATATTCAGGACATAAGCACAATCCTAAGGGACACTGCTAGCTAGAATATGTCCTAAATATGTGCCCTATGTACACCACAGGTAGAATATTCATAGGCAAGTGCTCAAACTTGGCTCTTCAGAAAAATAAACCACTATATGTTGACTTTGTATTGAATTTCCCGCAGAGTTCAAGATCTGACATACCTGCCTCCAAATCTGTGATTGATTTGTGTCCACGATAACCAAGAAAGATGCAGAACTACAGCTGTTCTCTGCTGTTTACACAAAACAAAGCAGGCAAAAGTGAGCCTAAGGATTCGTGATTTTTTAATAATCCCTCCATAACTCAGTTTCTCTTGTAGACTGTAAAATCTGCCATGACTTTCTCTTCTTTTTGTTTCAAAGTGAAAAGTGTAATCTTAATTTCTCTCATAGTAACACACAGACAAAGATACGAACTAGACAATTTCCCTTTAGAAGAGCAAAACAGAAGAGGCATCTGATGTGCAGCACCTCAGCACCAAGTATCTCATCAAGAGGTTGCAAAAAGACATAAATAGAAGGGTTTTGGTGTTTTATGAAAGCTCATAAAGTGAGTTTTCTAAGGCCATAGGAGGATATTAGATACCTGTCTTGATTTTAAGACAGCTTAACACATACATAGTTGACAGCAATGAGAGTTCAAGATTATTTCTGGGTTGCAGGTAAATGCAGTGGAATTGCTGTTGCTGTGAACCTTGCTAGAGAATATTTTTAAAGGCACAGGAATGAACTCTTCCTGAAGGACCATTTCCTTCCCTTAAATTTCTATGGAACAAAAGCAAATTTCCTGCAAAGCTTTCATTCACCTCAGTGAGAGCAGAATTGGGTACTTAAAAAGGAAAGAGGATAAAAACAAGGTTACTTAGCAGCTAACTGTAAGGGGAAGTATGTTTTCCCTGGCTACTGCAGAAGTGCTACTACATTGTCTGGCATTCCCCTGAAGCAGTGTCCTTGTCTGCACAGAGGCTGCATGAAAGCTCTTGCATCACCCTTCATCGGAGGGAGGCACAAATGCTGAAGGTGTTCTGCCAAAGTACACATTAGTATTTGTTTTTTTAAAAATACCATTGTGTCCAAAGCTAAACTGCAAATACAATTTTATATTTTCCTGTGTCTTGGTACAATAACACTTTGTCACTTCAGTCATGTATGAATAATTCATTTGGTGAATCACTATCATTTCTTTTTAAATGAGCCTAGAATAAGATAATAGTGCGTTTCGCAACAACAGTTGGTACCACGATAGCGGAACTGCCTAAGGTTAAAATAACCAAGGCTAAAGTAAACATCTTTGAACTGTAAGGGCCAGACACTTTGCATGTCCTTAACTATTTTGATATATGCAAAGACATGAAGCAGCTATAAAAATAGGATTCCTAAATCCCTCTGAAATAAATTCACAGGTGTCATCAAGCTGCTATATTGCTCCAAAGCTTTTTTTTCTTTTTTTTTTCTTTTTTTTAAAATAACTATTTTCTGGCATAGAGTAGATATACCATGAATCAGAAGACAGACCACTGACATTTAAAAAAAACATAGCCATAACACAGCATAAACTTCTGGCAGTTATTAGACTTGCCCCAGTTCATGGCAAAGCAAGGCTAGATTACTGCAATTATGTTGTCTCCTTTCACATTATAGTTGTACTACACAACTTACCAAATCAACTGGAACTGCTAGATTAAAAGCAACCAAACAAAACCCACCATACTTTTTCAATCATTTTAGACTCTCAGTGAGGGTCATCTGAAATGCCCTAGGATACTCAAGGCATCCTTATAGGTCTGGCCAAACCTAGGGGATACCTCAGCTTTTTGAGGTGTCAGATGGCATCTGTCTAAAAAACCTGAGGGCCTTCCAATTGGCAACTGAAAGTTAAGGCAACTGAGCCAACCTTCTGTATCTTTTCTGTCTAATTCTCTTCCTTCTCCCACCCAGCTCAGGAAGCCCACACAGCAGCCTCTTAAGAAATGAATTATAGAATCATAGAATTATACAGGTTGGAATAATCTCTGTAATAATCAGAGGGGTTTATTAGGGTGGGAAGTTTGTCCAGCACATCCCTAACCCATGCCCCAGGGAGGCAGCAGACTTCCCTGTGAAGTGGGTCAGGATGGCATATTGGCCCCTCTGCCCCACTCAGTAGAGAGTCACCCACAACAATGACCCGTCTCCTTTTCCTTTTGGAGCCAGTTGTTATGCCAGGTCTATGGTGACTTGGTCCTTCTGGCATTTCTGGCCTGGGTGAACCATCCTCCTCTCCAACAGCGAGTTCTTCCTGCAGGACTCCATACCTGTTCTGGGAAGGTGGGGGAGGCCAGGAGAGGATTCACCTGCTTCCCCCAGCAGGGACCTCTTTCCATTCCCTCCCTCCTACTGCCTGGTGACAAGAAGGGAAGGGGTCCTCTGATTTACGTGAGGCCTCAACCTGTTTCCTTTCTTTCAGGGCGTGGGTTCACCAGTCAATCTCTCCCTCACACTCCCTGATACTCCTCAACCTCTCCACTTCATCCTTCAGCTCAGCCGCCTGGCCGAGCAGATCATTCACCTGCTCACATCTGACACAGGTGTTGTCACCACTACCCTCCATTGCAAGCGCCAGGCTCCGGCACTCTCTGCAGCCAGAGGCCTGCACACCCACATGCTTGCGTGGGGCTGCTGTCTGGGTGCCCACAGCTTTCCTAACAGCAGCCTTCGGCCTGGTTAGCAACCATGGCTGGGTCTGTACAAGCAACTGGCACCTTGTCACTCGAGGGGCAGTTGGGGTGAGCGCCCCTGACCTCTGATCACTTAGAGGATCTGAACTTACTTTGTACAGTGGCAGAGGCTCAGCGCCCTGCCCAACCAGCCGCGGCACCCTCCGGGGCACACACAAGCACTGGTTGTTCGCCTTGTGTTCGGTGGGCAGCGACTGGTCGATCGGTCGCTGCCCCCGGAGCCGCCTTCTCCCCTGATCAACGGTGGGCGGTGCTGGCTCCGCCCAGGCTCTCTCAGCAGCCCGCCCACCAACTGACAGCCCCCAGCACCGGCAAAGGGCTTTTCCCGGCTTCAAAAAGCCCCCAAAAGAGCTTTTCGTTGGCTCTTTTTGCTGCAGATCCCTTCCCCAGTGCAGCCTGACCTGCCCTGAAGCTGGTCTCCGCGGCAATGGCCGTTTGGCTCGCTAATAGCTCCTTTAATTGTACCTCGGGTGTGGTGGCTCTGCCCAGGCTATCTCAGCAGCCCGCCCACCAGCTCAAGAAGAAGGAGCTCACAGTAGAAATTATTTTTTTTGGTGGCTAAAATTATCTTTCTGATTTATTTTTTTTACATTCTCAAAGATTAAAAATGGACAGACTGGCTTAAATTTTCACAGGAGCAAGTAATTAGTAAACGAAACAGCAACAGGCTGACAACAAAGGCCCAGTAGATAAGCAAACTATTGTATAGATCCATGACTATTTCCAGTAACAATCTGCTATTACAAAAAATGCGGAGACAAATCATGGGTGATTTTATATTATGCAGCTGTTACACAAAGGAGGAAAGGTGTGTAGGAAGAGATAATATCCTGAAAAAAAGACTTATATGCTTGCCTTTTTCCCAGGTCTTGCAGTTATCTGGTAAATTAAAATCTCTCTCCCACAGGTCTTGCCTCATTTCTATTCTTGGTCTATCATGAAAATCACAACATTACTTCCACACGTATTTTATAAATCAAATAAATGGTAAATAAGAGGCGATAGAGCAAGAGGTCAAGCATAGTGAGAAAGGCCAGGACTTGAGCTGTCAGATTCTCTTTACTAGCCATTATCTAGCTCTGTTGGAAAATATGTTTTTTGCTGGGATTTGTTGAATAGAATCATAGAATTGCTTAGTTTGGGAAAGACCTTCAAGATCATTAAGTGCAATCATTAGTCTAACTCAGCTAAGTCCATTGCTAAACCTGCATTGCCTGAGCACCACATCTACTCACCTTTTAAACACATCCAGGGATGATGACTCAACCCCTTCCTTGGGCAGCCTGTTCCAGTGCTTGGTAACCCTTTCATAATAATTCATTAGGAATAATAAAATTTGGTCCTATGATATTCCTTCCTGGAATCTGACTAGGTTCCAATCAAGTTATTAATGAAAAGTAAAAACTATGGACAGTAATTACACTAAGTCTAATGGCCTCTGCCTCTTAACCATTTCATATTTAAGGAATATATTTAGCTTGTATTACTGATATTGATTTCTTTTCAATAGTAGATATGCAGAATTTATAGATATCTTTTACATATGCAAAATGATTAAATTCAGAAGATGCTTCGAAATATTATGCCAGCTGGTGGCCACTTAACTTTTGTCTGTCAGAATACTAATAAGGAAAGTTGACCATGAAGCTCTAAAGCACTGAAAGGCAGTCCAAAAACTAAATATTGGCACAATAAAGAACGGGAAAAAAATAGCTGAGTTGCTCATAAAATCCAAATAAAAATAGGGATATCAGATAATATTAGTAAAACAGGCTTGTGGATTTTAAAACCATGTGAATATAATGGCTAAACTTGACTCAAACAAGGCCATCAGATAGTATGGCAACAGGAATGATATCAATGATATTTTCGTCACAACTGTTTGCTGGTGATAACTTCAGTCTTTCTGTGTACATAAATTATGTACAAATACGCAATGGGAGGAACATTTCTGGGCATTTACTGAGCAGCCAGAGGAAGGGAAAGCCAATACAGTGCTTGGAGGGAGTGATCCAGCTGGCAGCTGGCATGTATCCTAGCCATCAATTTTCTTCCTACGTTAAGGAAGTACTATTTGCCCTGCATTTGTTCAGTTATTCAGGCCAACATCTTTTTAAAAATAGGTCTATAATTAGGCCCTAAATCCATACATTCAGCTTAAGCAATCGGACTTTCTGAATTGTCAGGCATCTGGAAATTTCCACATCAGCTGGCTGGTCTGTATTAAGAAATCAAATGTACCAAGGGCTGCTCTTTGGCATGGAGCAGCCCCTACCCCCGTACCCATGCGACTAGGTTCTCCAGAACAGGGTGGTCTGGCCTAAATTGCCTGTTGGGAACAGTCTCTTACCCATGCTGTTATCCACACCGTGCCTGGGAACTGTTAGAAGCAAAGCCCGGACTTCTCCAAGAGATTGTACTTGCAGTTTAATGATACACACCATTAAATTACAGTGCCTGAGGATACTCCTCACTCTTTTTAGGTTGCTAGCACACATATGGCTAGTGAGCACTTCTGGGTCCTCAGGATTTCTAAAAGCAAGACCTCTTGGTTTTTTTTCTCCTATTCTTTTACTGTTCCTGGTTAGAAAAGATTCCCTAAGCCACTTTGTTTCTTTACTCATATCAGTGAGAAAAGACCTTCCATTATGTCTTTCCCACTAGACCATGATGTTGCTTCCAGCTTTTCACCACCTCACTTTCTTAGATGTGAGGTTACACATTAACCTGTGAAAGTTAGACATGGCCTGGTGCAGTACTTCTGGCATTCAGTCCTGTTCCTTGTACTGTACTTTTTAGGTAGCTAGATTGTGATCCTCTCGCTTGTATTAAACAATATTTTACTCTGAGTAGTTCACTGATGTCATCATGGTTGCTTCTGGTGGAAATAAATAACAATGGTGAAAAACACTGGCATATGTAGTTCCTGGGAGTCACTCCCCACCTTATTTTCCATGGTTTTATGGTTAATTTGGGTCTCTGTAACATAGCAGTTGAAACTCGGAGCCTTTCACAATTTAGCAAATCAATAAAAGAAAGGAAAAATAGATCACAGTGCTGGTTTAAAAGTTAAAAATTAAAGATGTGCATGGTAAGACCAAAGCTATATAAAAAGGAAGAAGAATCAGCCAGCCGAGTATTTGCATCTCTTCATGCACATTTTAAGCTTTCTAGATAAAAGAAACATGCGTTTATTCGGTTTGAAAGACAAAACATTATGAACTTTCCAAAGACAACTCTTAGAAAGCTACCTTTGTGAATTGCTTGGTTTTACTTGTAAGCATAAATGTGTCCTTAGTTCCTCAATTATCTTCAGGCAATGGCCTGCATGAATGGGTGGCAGGAGATCTACTGATGGGGACTGTGTCATGTGAGGCCAGAAGGACTAGTCAAAAGAGCATTGCCATCAGTATTGTAGGTGCAGACTCTAGGAAAATTCTTAGATTTAATTGACGTTAACAAGTTGGGTGAGAGCCTAATCATGTTTTAAGACAGCAATACTCTTTCAGACCTCAGAGTGTTTTGAGATTGCTTCTTTTTAGTATTTAGAATGCCAGAGAATGAGAAGAATGGTCTACCTATGTTTGAGTCTTCTGTGGTACAGTATGCCATAGAAAGTGGCAATGAGGACATATCCTGTTCTCCCATAACTGGCAATTACAATCTGAAAGTTGACTCAAGCTGAGTTCAATAATTTTAATTGAAAACTTAATTTAGAAGATTGCTTATCTTCCATTTGGAAGAGGACTACAAAAGTTCATAAAAGGAGCTTCTGTTTCTCCTGATATGCTATTTTTTCAAAAAAAAAAAGTATTTTGTCAGAGCTGTCTTCTTCTGGTACCAATTTAAGCGCAGAATTGTCTACATATGGGATATTGAAACTATGTCTTTCAGTTCTAAAATACTGTTAAAGAGAGCAGCCAAATGGCAACAAAAGCTAAGATTAAGGGATCAGTTTCCTTCATAAGTAAATAAAAAAACACTGCTCCCCTTTGAGAGTGCAGCAAGCCTTAGGATTCTTCAGACAAAGGAGAAAGAAAAAAAAATAATCTTAACAGAAGTTTGAGGAGGAGCTTTTAAGCATCTGGTACAATTATTAGAGTGGCTGCCTTTTGTGCTTACATCTCCAGTGGAGTTGCCTCAACACATCAGCTGTGCAAACACAGATAGAAAAAGGAGCTGGAAAATACTTAGTGTATTTTTCTCTGTTCTTCAGAGAGGCTTTTGGTCTTTTGGTTTTGATTTTTTCTTTTCTGAGATGACATGCAGGGTAGAATTCATCCTTTTGTTGTGCCAGTGAAGTAAGGAGAGCTGAACCAGAGATTATTTTTCCCAAAGCATATAAATGTTTAATGTTTATACTGAAAATTTCCTGATAGGCTGTACCATGGTCGATCAAACTAATGAGGATATTTTGTGTATATAAAAACTACTGAAATCTTGATTCTCATTTTTTCATCTAGAAGTCTTCACGTTCAGTTTATGAAAGGGCTGCACCTTGATTTTAAGACTCCAAACTCCATTTGAAATTTTGTAATACTCAAAATGCTTCTGTGACATCAGTAACGTAATTAAAAAAGGAGTGACATCTGGCAAAGTAGAGAGGCATTACAAATGGGTACGTAGAATGGTTACACCCACAATACTGAGAGCAGTTCTGAGAAGAAAGAATTAGGGGTACTGGTTGATGACAAGCTCAACATGAGCCAGCAATGCGCAAGAACAGCCCAGAAAGCCGACTATATCGTGGGCTGCAACAGAAGAAGTGTGGCCAGCAGGTTGAGGGAGGTGATTCTCCCTCTCTGCTCTGGTGAGATCCCACCTGGAGTGCTGCGTCCAGCTCTGGAGCCCTCAACACAAGACATGGACCTGTTGGAGCAGGTCCAGAGGATGACCATGCAGATGATCAGAGGGCTGGAACACCTCTCCTACAAGGACAGGCTGAGACAGTTGAGGTTGTTCAGCCTGCCAATTCTGTTAAGAGGCATTTTCCTTATCTAGGTTAGCAAAATAGATGCAAACCAATCTCTAAGTTAGAGTTGTCTGTTACAGTCTAGTACAAAATTAATCTGCCAATACGTACAAATCCTACAGTTTACAATAATCATGGAAGCAAAATGTACATAGAATCATTTAGGGTGTAAGGGACCTCAAAGATCATCTAGTTCCAACCCCCCTACTGCGGCAAGGACACCTCCCACTAGACCAGGCTGCTCAAGGCCCCATCCAGCCTGGCCTTGAACACCTCCAGGGATGGAGCATCCACAACCCCCCTGGGCAACCTGTTCCCGTGTCTCACCCCCCTCAGAGTAAAGAATTTCCTTCTAATTTCCAATCTAAATCTACCCTCTTGCAGTTTGAACCCATTACCCCTCATCCTATCACTACAGGTCTTTGTGAAAAGTCCCTCCCCAGCCTTCTTGCAGGCCCCCTTCAGATACTGGAAGGCCTCAATAAGGTCTCTTCTGAGCCTTCTCTTCTATGGATGAAATGCCAAAAAAAAGAATGGCAATCAGTCCTTATTTCTGTGCTCAGAAATCTTAACTTTGCACCCTGTTGTGAATTAGCAATGCAAACAAACTTCAAAAGGAAATGCACATTTCCAAGGCTCAGTCACACACCTGAGCCAGAGTGCTAATGTTTAAAGACAAAGTACACCACATAGCAAGAGTTGTGCTTTCAAATGCAGTATCACATTCTTGCTTTGAATTAGTATGAGCAAAGATGTTGTTGCTTTAATCACAAATGGAAAGGATACCAACATGCAAAGCGATAGAAGAAAAGACACATAAAATATCTTGGTGTGATGAAAATACATGGAAAACAGGCCAAAGGTCATAAAGCACAGAACACCAGTGAGGCATGAAAAACCATGGTTGTAATTAAGCTGAAGACATAGCTTTGAAAAACTTAGAAATCAGAGTGGTATTGACACACCATGGGATTTGTGGACTATTTGTAATAAAAATAGTCAAGAGCAGCAAGGGCATTTCTAGCGAGCTTAACTTCAGGATATTTTTCTCCTGTATAGGAAGGAGATCCACACATGGAAATGGATTGAAAATTACTGAACTTTTTCAAACATATAACCTGAACAGGCTATTCAAAGGAAAAATCAGCAGTATTATCCCTATGATAATTTACTGATGTACTTAATTGTATTTTTTGTTGCCAACACATTATTAGTAACAAACATGGCAATGTAATTTATATACAGCTACAAAACTATCTATAAACAGATTATATCAGAGTTACTATTACACTGGTAAAAGGGGCAAGATGCTGTGATAGCGTGAATGCTATTTCTGTAGCCCATTTACAAATTACATTAAGAAATGTGGTTTTAAACAATTCAATTTAAAAATCAGAATGTGTCCCTTTGCCACAAATCAAAGCCTCAGCAGAAGCAACTAAATGAACTATTTATAATTTTGCTGGTGTCGAGACAAGCTAGTAATAGGCTTAGTAGCAGCTGGAGCATTTCCTGAGGAACAGGGAGAGCTGGCCCAGCAGTTTAAGAAGAAGCCACTGCCCTGTGGAAGAGAGAGCACAAAGCAGAGGGCACAGCCTGTTGCAAGGTGTAAGGGACCAGAGGGAGCATCACAGAATCATAGAATGTATTGGGTTGGAAGGGACTACTAAAGGTCATCTAGTCCAATCCCCCTGCAATAAGCAGGGACATCTCTAACTAGGTCAGGTTGCTCAGAGCCCCATCAAGCCTGACTTTGGATGTCTCCAGGGATGGGGCCTCCACCGCCTCCCTGGGCAACCTGTTCAGTGATCCACCACCCTCATATTAAAGAGCTTTTTCCTAATGTCCAACCTAAATCTATCCCTTTCTAGCTTAAAACCATTACCCCTTGTACTGTTGCTACAAACCCTTGTGAACAGGTATTCCTCTGTCCTCTTATAGGCCCCTTTCAGGTATTGGAAGGTCGCTATAAAGAATCTGGCAAGAAAATGGACAGAATTAACACAGAGATGGAAAAGTCCATGCTCTACACATTTATTAGTTCAGTATCAATGAGGTTTTTGGATTAAAAAAGTAAGAATCTGGGGAATACAGTCCAGATTTCAGGTATCTTTCTTTTGGGGCAAGTGTTGTGTAGCTGCCATGATGCTGTACAGAAGTAACTTTCTCCTTTCCCTCCCTGGCATCCAGCTGGGCCCTTCAGGGAGCACAAACACACAGGATGGGATCCACCTGACTTAATTTTGGACACTTAAGATGTTGATAATTAGTCCAGACACCTAACTCAGATCTATCTTTATAGTGAAGAAACAGGCAGTTGTATAGCACCATTCCTCTCAGTTAAAGCAAATGCTCATAATAAATAAATTAATCACTTCCTAGAAATGTTATCAGTCATAAAGGGAGCCCAAGGTGACTAAGAGAGACATAGATCATAAACGCAGAGGATAATTCAGGCTGGAAGGGACTTCAGTAGATCTCCAATCCAGTCTCCTGCTCACTGAGGTCAGACCAGGTTGCTCAGCCTTGTGTCTAGTCAAGTCTTGACCAACTCCAAGGACAGAGATGGCACAATGTCCCTGGCTTCCCTGCCTGACTGTCCTCATGCAAAAAAAAAAGGATTCCTTATACCCAGTGTTTTTCAGTTTGTGCCTGTTGTTTCTCTCATCTCACCATGCACTGCTGTGAAGAAAGAGGCTCCATCTCCTTGCTTACCTCCTCACAGGCACTGAGGGTTTCTGTTAGGTGTCCCTAAACCCATTACTTCTTCAGGATGAGCAAGCTCTGGTCCTCAGCATCTTTTCACTGGCCAAGTGCTTCAGCCCCAACCACTCTCATGGCCCTCCACTGAACTCATCCTAGTTTCCTGTAACGGTGTTGCACCAGTTCAGCCATCGTCATTTTACACTGCCATCACTTGCCTGATCACACAGGCCAGCCCTGAAGTCAGCAACATCCCCTCAGAAGTCTTCTTTCAGACAGTCCTGCCATAAGTTCCTGTGGGCCCAGCTCCTCTACTGCCCACTGTGGTGCTAGCATGGCCTACTAGACACAATGGACAAAGATGGCTCCCTTAGTGGCCCCTCACATGGAAGGACACCACTGAGAGAGCTTAGCAAGATGCAACCAGCCCCAACATAAACAACAATCCAAAAGGAACCTCCTCTGACTGGTTGGCTCCTGATTAATATAATCCTGGCCTCACTCACCACCCCAACCATGGCCACCTGGGTGAGGGCAGAGCCACAAAGACACAGGTGGAACAGTTTTTGCCTCTGGAACATGAAGCCAATAGGAAATCCGAAATAAGAGCCCACAACTCAGACCCTAGCACTTCAAGTAGTGAGTCCAAAACTGAATGCAATTATTTCTAGAATCATAGAATGGTTTGGGTGGGAAGGGACCTTAAAAGACCATCTGGATCAATCCTCCTGCTGTGGGCAGAGATGTCTTTCATTAGATCAGGTTGCTCAGAGCCCCATCCAACCTGACCTTGAATGCTTCCAGAGATGGGACATCCACAGTTTCTCTTGGCAACCTGTTCCAGAGTCTCACCAGCCTCATCATACAAAATGTCTTCCTTATATCTAGTCTCTTTCAATTTAAAACTGTTATCCCTTGTCCTGTCACTACAGGCCTTCGTAAAATGTCTTTTTCCATCTTTCTTATTATTCCCTTTCAAGAATTGAAAGGCCATAGTAAGGTCTCCCCAGAGCCCTCTCTTCTCCAGACTGAACTACAGAGTAGAGAGGAAGAATCCCCTCCCTCGACCTGCTGGTCACGCTACTTTATGTGCAGCCCAGGATACAGTTGGCTTTCTGGGCTGCAAGTGTGCATTGCTGGCTCCTGTCCAATTTTTAATCTACTGATATTGCCAAGTCTTTCTCCACAGGGCTGCTTTCAAGCCATTCATATTCCAGTCTATACTGACACTGAGGGTTGCCCCAGCCCAGGTATAGGACCTTACACTTGACCTTGTTGAACTTCAAGAGGCTCATACTGGCCCACTTTTCAAGCCTCTCAGGGTCTCTCAGGGTCGCATCCCTTCACTCTAGCAAATCAACCACACCACTCAGCTTCATGTCATTTGCAAACTTGCTCAGCGTGCACTCCATCCCACTGCTTATGTCACTATGTTAAGTAGTATCTGTACCAATACAAACCCCTGAGGGACACCATTTGTTACTGATCTTCACTTGGACATTGAGACATTGACTGCAACTCTTTGGATGTGGCCATCCAGCTTATTCCTTATACATCAAATAGTCCATCCATCAAACCTGTATCTCTACAATTTAGTGACAAGGGTGTTCTGTGGTACCGTATCAAAGGCCTTATAAAAGTCTAAGTAGATGACATCAGTTGCTCTTCCCTTATCTACCAGTGCTGTTACTCCATTGTAGAAGACCACCAGATCTGTTAGGTATGATTTACCCTTTGTGAAGCCATATTGGCTGTCTATAATCACCTCCCTGTTATGCTGTCATTTAGATGGGATCTAACAAGTGCTAAGTTGAGCAGGGCATGATCACTCCCCGCGACTTACTGGGCTTCTGTTTTCATTGCCCTGGATGCTGCTGGCTGTCTTTTTTGCCAAGGTGCACTGCTGGTTCATGTTAAGTTTGCTGTCTGCCAAGACTTCTTCCCACAGCCACTGCTCCCCAGGCCATTTGTCCCCAGCTTGTATCACCTCCAGAGGTTCTTCCTTCCCAGATACAGGATTTTGCATTTTTTCTTGTTGAGTTTAATGAATTTCCTGACAGTCTGTTTTTTTCACCAGCTTGTCTAGGTCCCTCTGGTTGTGAGCCCTGCCATCTAACTTATCTACTGGTTCCCTCAGTTCGGTATCATCTGCCAACTTTCTGGGAGTGCACTGCATCACCTCCTGCAGGTCACTGCTAAAGACATTAAACATGACAGGTCACAGCACAGATCTTTATTGTTACTGGCCAAGTAGAACTGCCCTCTGACCCCATCATCCAACCAGGTCCCTACTCCTCTGTTCACCCATGTAGGGATCATAACACCCTAACATGGATACAAGAAGATTATGAGAGGCAGCATCAAAACCTTCCTGAAGTTGAGTGTCATTCCATGCTCTTCCCTTATTCGTAAGTCCAGTCACCTTATTACAGAATGCAGTCAGGTGGGTCAGGCATGCCTTGCCCGTGGTAAATCCACGCTGACTGTTCCCAGCACTATTTCCACCTTTGTGTGCCACAAGTTTGTTCCCAGAGGACTTGTTCCATGATTTTCCTTGGGAACTGAAGTGGGGCTGACTGGCCTATAGTTGCTCAGATCATCTTTTCACACTTTTTAAAAGATGGATGTATCAGAGATCTTCCCCGGTCTCCACAACTTTTAAAATATGACAGAAAACAGCCTTGTAAGAACAAAAAGCAGCTGTCTCAGCACTCAACGATGCAGCCCTACTGGTCACATGGACCTGTTTAGCATGATTCCTCTGAAGTAATCCCTGACTTCATCCTTAACTACAGCTGGTTGCTCATCTCCTCCTTGAACCCTGTCTGTAAGCACAGTGCCCTTGGAGACCTTGTTGGTGAAGGCTGAAGGAAGTTATCAAGCCTTGCAAGCTTATCCATGCCACCTAAATCACCCACTGCCCTCAGCAGGAGGTCCACATTTTCCTTAGTACAGCCCCCCAGTTTTCTTGTTGGCCCTATAGACATTAAACTAGGTATATTGAATCATAACTCTTGTTAATGTCACTGACTTGAGGCCAAAGGGAAGTGTTAAACACAGTGCAAGAGAGTAGTATTGTGAATGCCCACATTACTGCAGCTTTAGTTAACCAAGTATTTATGAAGAGAAATGTCTTTCTTTGATTACCAATGTATTGAAGATTTTTAAAAAAAAGGTTTAATCAGGTGTCTAAAGTCTGTCTAAAGTGAAAAAAATATGTAGGTTCTGAAGTCCCATCTTGTGATGTACTCAGTGAGTACTATGCACTCAGAGCCTGATGTTCTTTGGGTCTAATGTCCTGTAAAATACATGGTGCCAGTGCCAACTCTGGTGTTGCTGCATCTGCAGAGCAGATGTCCTTGCACTTTCTTTAACTAAACCACAATGGGTATTGAACCCTTTCAACAGTTAGAAGCAGCAGCAGCGGATCCCTTCCTTACCTTGAGAGGGGCATAAGCTGACAGTCATTAGGGTAAGACACAAAACTGAGGGCATTTTCACTTGATCTCTTGAAACATAAATATGCCATGAGAGTGCCATGGGTGTGGGAGGTTATGCAGAGCACTAGTCATCTGTCCTTCTTGGAGAGGTCCAGAACATGTTTACCTGCAGGACAGAAACGCTCAAGTTAGCTGACTTTAGTTGGACTTAAAAACGAATTTGAACTGAGAGGGTGTGTGGGAGTGGCTAGCTAAGTCCAGGATGAGGCATGCGTTGTAAACGCATGGCTATTTAATTTACCTACTCCATTTTGACCAGTGAAGTAGTGAAGCCTTAAAGGACTTGGAAATCTTCAGCACATTGAAGATACTCTAATAAGCTGATCTGTGAGTCTGGCAAATCTCTGTTTCTACTGTCATCTTTTCCTTTTTTTCCTTCCTTTTCTTTGTTTGCCCTTTACAGCCTTAATAGAATGAACTGTCACATACAATGTATTTGTTGCAAGCCCATAGCCATTCAGCATCTCTAGACACTTTAAAATTATAGCAGTGATCAATAATATATAATGGGTATGCATTTAATAAACTACTATCACTAATACTCCTTGCTGTACTTTATGTTACAGTCTTACAGTATCCTTAAAAATTTATAAAATATCATGTCTAATTTATAGCACATGTACCTACCAACCTCCATAGGCTAATTTGAGATGCATGGTTAGTCTGTTGCAGCTTTTGTAGGTTATGAAGCATTCCAAAATTAGCTTACTTTTTCACATCTGCAGGGCAGCACTTATGCCCAAAACACACAATGAGATCCAGAAATAATCTGCATCATGGATAATATGTCAGCATCTGTTCTCCCATTGTCAGTTTTAGCATATAATGTTAAGATGAAAAGTATGCAAATCTTTTACCTTTTAGAGGGCTCGGTTACACACAGTTATTAAACAAATCAGCTCATTAATTTGCATTTAATTGGAAGCCCACTGTGTATGCTTAAAATAAAATGAGACTACAAAGCAATGTGATTTTTCAAGGTAAAGCTGTGACCACCCGACAGTTTTCTCCTCTTGCATGGTGCACCATGATGGCTTTTGCATTGCTCAGTTCACTTCAAAAATCACTGTCATATTTTCTCACAGAAATTTAAAGAAAAAGACCAGGTAGAAATAACAATGTAGATGCTCTGCGTTGCTCAGCACTCAGTGTGTGCAGCAGGAAGGGGCTAAATGGTAGTGGGAAAAACAAGGAACCTGAGGGTGAAGTGCTGCTCCTCATTTGAAAAATAGAGCTAATAATATTGATAATTTCTGTTTAGCTTGTAAACTTTTCCACTACAATCATTCAGTATGCATTGTCATTCTGACTGACAAAGTTCTCAGCATCAGCTGGAATTTGTAGGTATTTAAATTAATAGGAACAGTCAAGGAGAAAAACAGCAACATAGCACTTGGCCATGTTGCTGGCAACAGCACCACTCCAATACTTGAGATGAAACATTGACTAGTAACAAAAACCCCCTCACAATATGACCTTATACTTAACCACTTCACGTATGCCTCGAAGTATTATAAGTAGCTAATATGTTGGATAATGTTTGAGCAGGAATATGGCTACTTTCTATGTATTTGTACAAAACCAAAGTCACATTTGGGGATCAATAAATAACATAAGTATGACCTCTACCAACTAGAAGTTGCTAAAATTACAGTGAAAAAAGGCCAAGTGAAGACAGTATATCTGGCCAACAACTTTTTTATTGTCTAGCTATATGAAAGTCCTTTATCTTCTCTTCTCATTATGCTTTGGAAGAACAATTATCCAAGATATACTGGATTATTTTGGCTACATATATCTTGGGCTATATATAGCCCAGTATAATCTTGGACTATACCCTTGAGAAAATCAATAGAAAATGTCTGCAGGTTTTTGTTAAATGCTAAGATGCCACTACTTTAATTTCACTTATTAAAATGGTTAGTGTGTGGAGATTAACTGTACTCAAGTTACAGTCTAGTTAACTTTGTAACTTTTGCCAAAGAAAAATCAGATTATCTCTTCCAAAGTTATTTTATGCCCTTAGCTAAGACTGCCCGCTGACTCCAAATGCAAACTGTCTTTAATGGGGCCGTACGGGAACTAATTTAACTCACTTAAATCTGGCTGGGCTTCAAAACCAGCTGGCATTTTCTTTGCATGGCTTAGCTGAGAACTCCTCAGTCAGCAAAGCTGGGTCGTCTTCCTCTCCCTCGTAATCTGACATGGCATTTATCCACTGGCTTTCTGTACCCCCACCTTCTTTGAATAAATAGTGAGGAGCACTGTTTTTTAAACCAATGATATCATAGGAAATGTTGATAGCAGTCAAATTCTGGAGCTGAAAGAGCTTGCTTTCTGTATCTTGTATCTATGCTTTCATAGCAAATAAATTTAAAGGAATTATTTCTGTAGAAGTCCTGTTGCAACCTGTGATTTCAAACTACATTACTATCAGCATTTTTGTCCATACTATTATTGTTATGAATATTTTTTAAACTTCTGATATTATTTTTACATGTGTTTTGCCAAAATTCTCTGAATATCAAACTTAATTTCTATCCATCATTTTCCGATTACAGATAAATATGGAAAAAAGGTTGTAGCAAGCAAATAAATTATTCTTTATAGAACATTCTCATGTCTCTAACTCCATGGCGTAAATTCAGTTATTTTGAGTGAGTTTTTGGGAGCCTCATGTGAGCTACAGATGTGCCTGGTTTTGAGAAAATGCTACAATCAGAAAATACTAAGCAATCGCCCTCTGAAAATAAATCTGCCTATTCTCAGGTATCTCAGACAGTAAATTGAAATTTAGATACTCAAGACCACAGGCTGCTCTTTTAAAATGGAATATAAGTATAGAAGAAATCCTGTTCCTGATGAAATTATTCCTAAAATTGATTGATTTCTTTAGGGGTAGTATTTTACAAGTTCTTAATGTAACAGTTGCTCAACAAACAAGAAACCTTGTTGTTGCTGTTTTTTTAAACAAGGAGTAATATTAAGGATTTTAACTAGCAGAGAAGGTTCCCTTGGACATTTTCTATGCATCCTACTTCCTCCATTCAAACCTCTGTCCTTTGGTTTGTTTACATCTTCATTAGGTTAAACTGATCCATGTGTATCTTGTATATTTATAGGAAATATCACTCCCTCATGCATGTATCTCAGTATATTTATAGTAAATATCATTCCCTTGTGGATACCCTTTGCTGATGACAGTAATTTCTATTTTTAGTTAAACAACATATTTACCGAGCACTGGTTCAAGTGTTTAGTTTCAAATTTGTTACATAGACAAGGTTTCTGGAGCCAACAGCTTTATGGACTTATTATTACGGGTTATAATAAAAAAGTCAAATATTTGTGGACAAATTTTTATTATTATTACGTTTCCAAGACGTATATCTAAAATTATGCCAGAATGTGCATAGGCCTTTTTTTTTCCGTTAACCTCCCAGCAAATATACATCTATATTAAAAAAATAAACGAATATCAATTCTTTTTGCAAAACTTAACAAAGATTTCATTTCATTTCATTTCATTTCAGGCTAGCCATTACTATGCCGAAAACATTACTGTAAGTGCCAGCCTAGAGTGAAGAGTCTCTGTTTCCCATGAGTGTTTTGGGAGAGCCCTCTAGTGGGAAAAGAGGAGAGATTTTGGAAGTGGTTTTTTTCTGTCACACCACATTACTGAAATACAGGACAGGCCTATGCTGCAATATGAGGAGAGGAAAGGAAAAATAAGGCATTTTGCTAGAATAATCGGAAGGTAGATGCAACAAAAAAAAAAAAGTCATTGTAGGTCAGGCCAGGTCAGAGTGCTTTATGGAACTGTATAGAATGTGATTGTCATCTTCTGTGTGTATTCATAGAATCATAGAATGGTAGGGGTTGGAAGGGACTTGTAGAGATCATCTAGTCCAACTCCCCAGCCAAAGCAGGTTCACGTAGAGCAGGTTGCACAGGATCATGTCCAGGAGGGTTTTGAAAGTCTCCAGAGAAGGAGACTCCACAACTTCTCTGGGCAGCCTGTTCCAGTGCTCCCTCACCCTCAAGTAAGGAAGTTTTCCCTTATGTTTTCCTTATGTTCATTCCTCTTTTCCAAGAGGGAAGAATCCCCAGGTTTCTTATACTAGATGCTCTGCATTTTTTTTAAAAATAGCAAAATCCTGCACATCTTTGCATGAACAGTATGTAGAAAATCCTCGTATAGTTATTGATTCTTCTAGAAAGAATTTCAGTTTTAGATTAGCCACTGAGAAGGTTTTTTGTTCTTGCTGTATGAATATTTAGCATATGAGTCTTACTAAAATTCAGAAAAACTACATCTACTGCTTTCCCTTCATCTTCTGTGATTCATCCATTCTGATAATCTTCACCTGCTTTGGTGACTGCAGAAGAAAATGTAAACATACTCTAAAAAAGGGTGTTAAAAATGGGAAACCTTCATTTTACTTGATAATCCTGTACCACCCATTCATTGGATATTCCTGCAAAGCCTGACCTTGCTTCCAGAGCTCAAATTCTTTTCCCGCCTGAGTTCCAAGAGGAGTTCTCTGTTTAGCCAAGATGGTCTTCTGCCCTGCTTGCTTAATTTACCACATAATGGGATTGCCTGCTTATATTGGCCCTGCAGAGCAGCAGCACCTGGAGCACACATTGTGGTCAGCAGCTCCAGACCCAATGCTGATCTGCAGTTCTCAAGGAAGTACAGAGGCAGGTTGGTTAACAGCAGGGCTAATGGTCAGGAAGACCACAGTCAGGTCTCAAGATTTGACATTTCTCCCTCTGGAGTGCACAGGGATTTTTTTTTTTTTTTTCCAAAACGTATTTAAGGTTATTTTCTTCTTTAAAACCCCTCGTTTTTGCCATGGTGCAGAGCTCCAAGCAGGTGGGAGTTTAATTACTTATGAGCAGCGATTGCTGAGGTTATTAAGTGAGGCTTTGCCTGTGAAGAGAAGATGGCATTGCCTCTGAAACACTTTGGATGCCAGCTAGGAGAGTTGCACCTGAATTTCCAAGCTCTGCTGATTCCTCACAATCATTGCAAGACCTGCAGATCAGCCGTGCCATTTCTTTCCCCTGTTGCATCTGGCACTTGTATTTTTCCTTCTGGAAGGAGCTCCACCCCATTAGAGGTCGATACNTGTGGCTGCGTTGCAAGAACTGGCACTGACCAAAGAGCAGCATCGGCGCTCCATCCCTGGGTTGAGCATCTCTCTGCTAAGAATAAGCAATTGTAGATAGAATAGCAGAGGAGCCATTCCTTTCTTCTGCCTGCTACATGTCTGCATTTCCATTTAGAAACTATTTTTTCTTTAGTTCCTGACCTTAGCAGGCAAATGGGCTATGTAGCTGCATTCCAACAGCAGCCCAACATTTTTCCAGAGCTTATCTGAATGTTTTAAAGGTGCAGCGCTTTGTTCCTGTGCCAAAAAGGCAATGCAGCTCTGCTGGCATTATCCGCCTTCTTGACACCTGCTCCAAAGTGTCTCTTAAGTTGCGTGACAAGCTACCAGGCTTCTTTCACATTCATAAATATCTTTCTGTCATTGCTTTCCTAATCTGTAGACTCAGCTGAGCTAGTCCGAGTGGGATCACAGCACAGAGTATGATGGCCAACCTGCATCAGCCTTACTCTGCGCTTCTGCAGAGCTACAGCCTGGAGGATGACCTTGCTTGTCCCTGTGGCAGCAGTCTCACCTTCTGAGGGGGGAGGCTTTTGCTGTCATGCTGTTCTCACATACCTCTGCAGTTTCTGCTTCTGCCTCTGGTGCTGGTGACTCCTTGGCTGATGTACTGGCAAGCCCAGTGAAGTGCCTGAGTTGTGGGCCCCAGGTTGGAGTTGACCTGTGGATGAGTCACAACTTAGCAGAATGTTTTGTTGTTTCCGTTGGCTTCATGTTCCAAAGGCAAAAACTGGCCCACCTGTGTCTCTGGGGCTTTTCCCTCACCCAGGTGGCCATGGCTGGGGTGGTGGGTGAGGCCAGGATTTTATTAACCAGGAGCCAATTAGTAGGAAGAGCTTCCTGTTGGG
>VZZY01001837.1:0-32942 GCA_013400335.1 Eurystomus gularis
TCGTGTCGTTGATTCTGGGCTCCCTGCAACAGTAACCACCCCTTGTCCTGGTGTTATGCTTATCCTGCTACTGCCTTTCTGGTTCCTGCGGTCAATGGTTTCAGTCTGGTGTGTGCATGTATGTTGGTGGAGGGGGAGTGCAGTGTGTCATTAGCAGCAAGTCCTTTGCTGGAAGCAATGTGATGTTGATGGCTTAATTTTTCTAGGATCCACTTGTGGTCATTTTTTATGTTTGCTAACTTACTCTTTTTTCTTTTTATTACCACTAAAACTGTTCTTTTTCCCAGATCCATTTCTTTAACTGACCACCAATGGGTCCTTGGGGTCTCCAGTGTTAGCTGCATCTATCATCCTATGCCTGTAGTCCTGCATACTATGGCCAATGTTTCTACTTCTCAAGGCCTCTACAAGGGCTGTATTTCTGCTGGCTACATTGTTATATGGTAATCGTATCTCATTTTACACAGAATAGCTAGTTAGCTAGCTAGCTAGCTAACTAGAATAGTTAGTATCTGTATAAAAAGTATGGGTGTAGTATAAAAAGTTAAGCAGAAATAGAGAAATTCCTTTTATTTTTTTAATCCAGTTTGGTCTTGAAAACTCCACAGTGTTGGAAACTGCACAGCCTTTCTGGGCAGCCTTTGCCACTGCCCAGTTTTGTCTTGTATCCATCTCCAGTTGACAACATTTCTACTTGTATCCAGCTGCAATCTTTTTGCTTTGATGTCCATTGTCTCTCAGCCTCCTGGCATGCACTACTGTGAGGAGTCTGTTGTCTTGATAACCTCCTTTTAAGTATTTAAAGGTTGCTATTAAATGGATTTAAGAAGTTTATACACCCATATTGAAAAAGGAATAAGTATTACTTCAATTTCAATGTAGAAATTAACATTATAAGCATGGATCTGATTCTGGGTTTGGTTTTTTTTGTTGTTGTTGTTGTTTGTTTTCTTTAGTTTTGTTTGTTTGTTTGTTTTTCCTAGACTGGAAATAAAATCTTTGTTCCTAGGTAGGTATTCTATTTGCCTGCGTAAAAAACCCCAAAAAACCAACAACCTGAATTTTGCCCTGAAAGGGTCATTCTTACATTTCATCGAACTACATTTGGCATCTGTGGTTCATGTTTTTTTACATAATGGATGCATACTAGATGGACAGCTTCTTAAGAATACCATTAGTTAAGAAAATAAGTCTTTTGTGCAGTGCACATTCCAAATTTGGAGAGATCAGTTCAATAACGTAATAACTGTTCACTTTTAATTTCATCTGGGAGATCTTGAGTATCTACCACCAAGTGTTGCCTGCCATGCATGTTGTTTTTGTCTTTGGCACCATGCCTGCAATATAACATGTCAAAAAGAATTTTTCCCTGAATTGTGGAACAAATCAGAGGTAGACAGGCATTTAAAAACAGATTTGATTTGCTGTATTTTGCAAGCTTTCTGAGGCGAAGTGATAAACCATAGCAGCTTGAAGTAATGTGATGAGAGCACTCTATCACTCTGCATATGCTTAACTCTGCTTCACTATCATGCTGCCCTTAAAAAGTGTTTATGAGAAATAAAAACTATCAGTTTGATACAGATTTGTAATACCAGAAGTGCTGAATCATGGATCCAAATAAGCTATGTGTGTAAAAGCATTACATGTTGAATGACTTAATTGTATATTACCTGGAAACTTAAACAGGTTGCTATTTTTCCCATTGATGCCCTTATGAAATGTTTAAAAGATATGTGTTGAACTGGATTTTGTTGAACAGTATTTTTTTTTGCTGTTTTCAGACTAAAGCCAAAGATCTTTTTTTTTTTTTAAATAGTTCTTAATTTAAAACGGTCAGCTTTCGTTTTTCACCTATCTGTGAGGGAAATACAAGTGTTCTATTAAGTTTTAAAGTTTGTTGGATAGCTTTGATAACCCATAAATTTTAAGAATGAAAATAAGAAGTAACTCAATGAAGTGGGAAGAAAACAACATCTGAGCCACAGTACTCCGTCCTCCAAAACCCATGTGCCTAACACTGAACTTGTGTTAGAAACACTGAGTATGTATGACAGAAGCACAGCTAAAAAGACACAATAAAACTGCATAGAAATCTTGAAATTGCTTTCCTGAACATACAAAACTTACCTAGAGACAGAGATTCATATTTCAGCATAATCAATGCTAATAATATGTATTAAAAAAACAAAATGACCACAGCGGGTTCAAGTCTGCATTTTTGGCAGGAAATGAGTAACACATTATAGTCAAGTCCTGTTGGAAGGGTATCCTCCATAGAGTAATTACTTTAAAGAACTTTATATTTTTCAGGTCTGAAAAATACACAGTATAATATAATTTAAATCATAGAAGTCCTTTACATTTCTCAGGACAGGAATACATTTATTAAGTAAGGGCTGGTAGCAATAGACAGTAAAGAGACACCTTTCTTTGAGATACGATGAAACTACATTAAGGGAGCAAAACCTCCAGGTAAAAACGTAATAAAATAAGCTCTTATCTGCTCAAAGTAGAATTGGCAGTCTTTATTTTTGGGGTAGGAGAAATACAGGATAAGTGCTTCAGAAGAATAAATCCACATACAACCTTCACAGGGCAGGAATGTGGGCTTTCTGATAATCTCACAGGGGGATTAGTGAAAATCTCTGTAGGCTGAAGAAATTAGGCCTTCTCAAAGGTGATGTGAAAGAAGAAGGAAAAAGAAAAGTAGCTCATCCCAAGGAGAAAGAAAGAATTGTTGCAAGAAGCATCTGTTCTTAGAGGATATGCTTTAAAAAGATGTCTTTTCAGGTATTTTTTTTAAAAAAAACAGATTTAGGCCTCTCTGGGCCGAAACAGTACATTAAAAGCTTTCAGCTTATAATTACTAATATTAAAAAAAATAAAATCAGCTTGGGGCAGTATCAATTTTGTATAAACCTTGTAAATTTCAAACATGTTTAGATGTTGTGACCTTTTGTGAGCTTTCTGTCACTGTTCATCAGTTAAAATCAATCATATTTTGCCTTTATGAGATACTTTGTTAGTAAGTAGTTAACTTGTCTTTCTTGTTCCTTAGACTGTTTTGTCTGTTAATACACACTGAAATCTTGAGGATGTAAGATGGAGTAGGCACTGACTGGAATCTAGGAATTAACAGAGGTGGCAAAGGAAACTTAATTTCTTGCACATCTTTCTCTCCTAGTAAAACAATTCTTGTAACAGGGAGCACTGTTGCACAGTTGGTGTTCTCTCCAGCTGCCTGTGCTCTGGAGGTAATAAGCTCAAAGTGGGCCTGTAATGGCAGTTAGACTTACTATTCAACCTATCTATTACTTTGTCCCATGGGTCCACTTTCTTGATCTGAAATGTTCTGGTAACTGCTTTATTGCAAAAGTGAGGGAGCATCCTTTTGCTTTCTCTGCACATCCAGACTGCCAGATTTTCTAGTGAGAGCATGTTGTAACCTCTAATATATGCAGACATTCTCACTTCATTTGGTTTTTTGAATAGTTCTTTGCCATATGCTGAAGCTTCAGTGAGAGAAGTTGAAGGAAGTTGGACGAGTGTTCTTTGAGGAGGTGGGAGATGCTGGATCAAATGCCCTCAGAAAGAGCGAGTGAACTGATCCTCAGTAGTGCACTGCTTGCTGATCAGTTGTCTAAAATGATCTAACCACTTGTTCTGTAAGTAACGTCTTGTATAAGCCTTTATCTTCATAGGAGGGTTCAGAGATACAAAATCAATTGATTCACTCTGATGTGATGTCATTACTTTTGAAATGAATCAGAACTTTCATCTGAACTCTGAGCCTTTAATGGGGATTAATACTGAAGTGACACTGAGGGGGAGCTGTACAATTTCTCCAGCTATAATGCAGTATTCCCAGTGTTTAAATATATACATATATAAAAATGACAATACAAGCAATTAATATATCAGTGGGGTCAAGCAATAGTTATGGACTTTCCTAAGAATTGGCCTTTCCCTGAAGTCCAGAATACTTCCTTATGCTGAGGACTGGTTTCTGACTTGCAGTTCCTGGCCCTGCTGCACTGGTAGGGAGCTTTCAGCAGAGTCAAGTTGTTTTAGGCCAAATCATTCTGCAGTATTTCCTGGCACAGTCTGGTTGCTTTATTCACTGCACCTTGACTATTGTGTCCAGTTTTGGGCACCACAGTACAAGAAGGACATTGAGGTGCTGGAGTGGGTCCAGAAAAGGGCAATGAGGCTGGTGAAAGGGCTGGAAAGCATGCCTTATGAAGAGCATCTGAGGGAACTGGGGCTCTTTAGTCTGGAGAAGAGGGGACTGGGAGTAGTCCGTATTGCTCTCTACAGCTACCTAGGAGGAGGTTGTAGTGAGGCTGGTGTTGGTCTCTTCTCCCAAATTACTGATGATAGGATGAGAGGAAATGGCCTCAAGTTGCATCAGGGAAGGTTTATATTAGGTATTAGGAAGAAATTCTTTACTGAGAGAGTGGTTGGGCACTGGAACAGACTGCCCAGGGAGGTGGTGGAATCACCATCCCTGGAGGTCTTTAAAAGTGAGTAGACGTAGCACTTGAGGCTATGGTCTAGTTGTTAGGGAGATGTTGGGATGAAGGTTGGACTTGATGATCCTGGAGGTCCTTTCCATCATAATGATTCTATGATTCTAAGCTCTCTTCTGTGATGATGTTCTTGAAGTCCCTTCTCTAGAGCCAAGTATTTGGTATGTCAGCAGATACTGGACCTTCAGCAAATCTTGTTTTGATTTTGGTATGTCCCATGCCTTCACCAAGTTGGTAGCAATCAAACTTTTGTTTTGTGGTGTAAAGATGATATCCCTTTCCTTTCCTCACCCCTCATCAGCCAGTAAAATCATTTGGCTTACTAACCCCAGAACTGTTAGCCCCTGAAGAACATAACCACCCTGCCCATTTTGTCAGCAAATGGGAGAAAGCTGGGACATTCCTTACCCTTCTTCTCCAGTCTGACCAATTGCAGCATGTGAGGGTGGACCTGTTCCACTTTAGACTCTGAAAAATAGATCTCTCAATGTAAAAATAATGTAACTCTCTAAAACAGCAGAAGCTATGAAGTTTTCCAACATTTCCGTGTACATATGGCTTGATCCTTTTTCTTGGAGACCAATTCTAGGAATCAGTGTTTCTTTTTTTTGTGTCATTTAACTTTTCTCCTCACTACTGAGTGTAGCAATAAAGGAGCCAATCAATATTAATTCTGGTAAGTTTTCTTAGATATAGATACCTATCCACAAAGGGGATTGATGCCACCGCATACCATGGTGCTTACATGATGAGCAGATGACGAAGCCAGAGTTGCTATTGACCTGAAGGCAAACACAGAGGTAGTGAAAGTATTCACACAAAAAATGTGGTACTTAACTAGTAATTTTCTGCCCTCTTTTCTACTGTTTATGACATAAGAGTGTAAATAAGGTTTTTCACCATATTGCTTTTCCTGTAGTTGCATGTCAAATTTGTGGTTTTGCTACTCCAGGAAGGGTCAAAACATGTTTCTTTCTCACAAGTGGGCATATCAACCTACTTACTTGAATTTTTTTTCTACTACAGCAGAAGGCTGTGGAATTTATGTACAGGACTTTGCAACAGACCTGTTTTCTTCAGCTGTTTTTTACTACTAGCTGTACTCATTATTACCTGTTTTTTTTTACAGTGTATATAAGATAACCTATTTTCTGTCAAGTCATTGTCACTTCTAAAGCACCCAATGTAGTAAAACATAACTGCTATATTTCTTGTGGATTTACAGAGTTTCATCATTTCCACTTTTGGAACAAGCCATATTGCATTTAAAGGACTTGTTGCCTGGGATGTGGTTTAAAAAGAGTGGATCATTCTTTTGAAAAGCTTTGATCACTTCAGTCATACTGTTGCACCTTTTATCTTGCTGGTACATTGATTTTAGCCAAAGATTGCCTTTCATGAAACTCTGAACTTTAAAAGCACCTCAGTTTCAAGAAAAAATACTCTGAAACATCTGAAGGCTCAGTTTTGATCTTTTTATGTGCATATTACTTCTAACTTATTTTCTGTGGGACAGTTTTATAATGCTTATATTTCTGTAATGTGAATTACTCACTAGCAGTATGGAAAAGACTTCAAGAATTTTAAAGTGTATGAAAATAATGACTTAATTCTGCCTTTCATTTGTGATCGCCTCTGGGTTTTTTTTTTTGTTAATGAGTTAATTGGGCAAATAACCTGTGGCTTAATGTATATATGGAAACAGAGGATTCGAGGGGTGAATGAATATAGCGTGTAATTTTAATTTAGGGTTTTTAAGAAATATTTACTGTGCTTTGGTATTTTCTAGAAGTTTCCTAACTGGAGTACATAAAATACCTTATATTTAACAAAAAGTGCTGAAAGAGATGCAAGGAGCCCTATGTTTGCCTGGAAAGCAGGACAAAGAAAGATTTAAAGAGTGTGCTGCAAGTATTACTACACTGCATAATTTCTAGTATAACTGGGAGATTACCTATACAGATACAAACTAAAGATAAGAAAACAGTTGAACTCTGTGACTCCACTCTACTCTTGCGTTTCTGAGTTTGTAGCAGTAAATCTCATGGCACTGGCATTTCTGAATTTTTTAACAAAAATAATCAAAACCTGATGTCTAACTATTAGACTTACTGTGTAAATTGTAGCATACCATGAAATGGCAGCAGAAAGCCTTCATATTAATTCTTCTCTTAAAAAAATACATCTGAACAAAGTTGTTCTGCAAAGGCACTGCAAGAAGATAGGTCTGGCAACCTCATTTGAACAGCCAGTAAAGAGAGGAAATGTCTGTGTTTACATAGACACTGCTCTAACTCAAGGTCGGTCTGTTCTCCCAGCGCACTCCTGTATTGCCATGTGGATTCCCTCTGAAAACTTTGTCTCAGGAGACTTCATTGTAGCAAAGAAATACTCCTCAATGGTAGCTGAATGTGAGAAAGTATGTATGGGATTTTCTGGGGCACTGAAACTTCACAGCTTATACTACAGCATGGACAAATTAATTCCTTGGTTTTATATTTCTGTATAAATACATTTTCTTAAGACTTTCTTTTGTGAGAGTGCCTTACATCTTTTATACTTATTAATTGTTAGAATAAATGAATACACTTTTGCTTTACATCTCAGTTGTCTAAGGTTCCCTTAGTAATGCTGGACCTAAACTATTTAAACAGAGGGAAAAATAAAACTTTAAGACACATCTACATCTTGCTGTTAAGCAGTGTCAATTTCTTCTTTAAAGGTGTTATCTAGGAATTAAGATAAATTTCCTCAGTCTTAATTGGATAAGGTGCTATAAAAATGCATGATTTCAAATACAGTTGAGGCAATTGTTTCTTCCATTACCTTTCAGCAGTATGTTGGACTAAAACATGAGCAGCAGTTGAAAGGAGGCAAATCATGTATCTTATAATTGTCAAAGAATTTTTGAAATGCAGGAAAAGTTAGTTTTAAAATGTTTTGCAGCTGTTATTCTCCTTCTTTTGAGTGGAACAGTGTATATCAGTTGTAATTCATTTATGAAGGCAGTAGTAACTTTATTTGAGTGTTCCCACTCTAGTTCTTTAATAAGTGGATCTCACAATACAAGATATTCCTTACAGACTGAAATTTTGGGTGTACTCTAAGTTCATTTTGCTGTAGTTTGGTCTGCCTGTCTCCAGTCTTGCTTTCTAAGCAGTTAAAGAAGTTCAAAGCCAACATATTGCTAAGCAGTACACGCTCCCCTCACTCCTTTGTCTTTGAGTACTATTGCTTGCCTACTATATTTAATGTCAGGCTTAATAACCTTGTTTTTATCTGAAGGTATTCCAGTTTTCACTAGTGTTTTCGTGGGACTTGCAGGTTTGTCTATGCTCTTTTCTTATTTAATGTTAATATTTGCAGGTTTGTTTTTCTATTATATTTGTTTGCATTTATTTCTGCATTGTTTGCATGTATTTCTGCAAATCTGAGGTGCAATTAGTTTCTCAGATCATTTGTTAGAAATTAGCTGTTTAACAAAACAAAGCCTTTTATACCTCTGTGAAAGCTCATGAACACATAAAATCTCTGGCAAGATCATGTTAAACAATTTTCCCATCATAGGATTTTGCCTTTTAATTGCACCAATATTTTACTTTCAATTTCTCCTTGGTTATGTTGTTTAGTCCTGTAGACAACTACATTTAAGTGAGGTGAAAATCTAGACATCAAGCTTATGTTCGAAGCCAGTCTTGTAAGCACCTTCAGGCATATAGACAGTAGAGATATGCAAGATATCCTGATAAAATTAATCTCGCTTTCTTAGAACATTATCTTCAGATGGGTGGAAGAGCATTCCTGGAGATGCTATTATAGGTACATATCTTATGATAGAAGCAGCAGCTATTTTGCACTTGCTTTGTGTGCTCCAACCCACATTCAGTTTGCGTAGCCAAATTCTTTATTTCCAGAACAATGTAATAAACAGGTGATTCTTTTAAAGCTTTTTAAAAAAATTATTATTTTTCCTGTTTATATAGGAAATATATAGGAAATAGCTGATTCGGTTACCATCAGAATGAAGTGTCACACAATTAATCTTAATTCATGAAGTCAGTATGCAGATGGACAAGAATGTTAAAAATAACGTTTTAAAATCTTACGAAAATATTGAATGTAAAAATACCAGCACTGCAGACATCCTTGGACTGCACTCATATTCAAAACTCTGATGCCAGACTTGGAGAAAGAAATGAAGCAGCTAGGTTTTATGAAGAACAGGCAGTATTTTGATGCCTTTTTGATACCTATATTTGCTAGTAGTGAAATGTAATGATATGTTCTAGTCACATTACTCACTCTAATTCCCTTAATAGTGATTCCAGATATGTTAAATTTTGTTTTTTGGCAGGTTCTGAATGGTCAATATTTGCATTGTTGCTGGACAGAAATTTAGGAGACATGGAGAAACTAGAAAGTCTAGAGAGCATTTCTAGCATTGCTCAGTGCAGCACATATGCCTAAGAAAAGGCTTGAGAGCTGTGCAGTCTTACTGCCATCAGCCTCATAGCCCGATTCATCCAGACCTGTCATTTGTCCAGATTTCATTCCAGAGGAGCGTAAGCCCTCCACCATCCCTGCATCAAATGTGATGGCCGCCCTCAGATGCCTCAGATAATCTAACGCGTATCAAGTGATGTTCCTGAGTATGCTTTTGCCAAGAAGGGTTGGACCAGATGATCCTTGAGATCCCTTTCAAGCTAATATTCTATGTTTCTATGATATTTCACCTTCATAAAATATTTTTAAGTCTTTTTACAGTGTACTGAAGATTTCTAGGCCAGATATTTCCAGGAAGGAATCTTTTAAATCAGACCACAGAAGGCAGTGCCAGAACTTAAGCTTCCCATACCTTAAACTCTCATATTAGATTCTGTTGCTGCTGCTGTGTCTGAAGCAGTCTCAGCCTGAACACTTACGGACAGATGAGTGATGCTAATATCCACGACTGCTGAGAAACCCGCTCCTGAAGCAATGCAGAAAAGATCTCATGGGTTGATAACTCATGGTGATTAGGGCAGTCCCCTTATGCAGGTTATCTGGGAGTGCACCTGGACTCCCTGGTCTTTCCTGGACAGCTAGGTGGCCACAGTAGAGGGGGTCAGAATCATGGTGTAGGGGAGCTCGTCCCCACAGCTGTCCTGTCTCCATTCATCTGCTCAACACTAACCTGCAAAATGGTCCTTCACCTTTCTACCTTAAGAACAGGGAGCATCCTTCAAAGGACTCCTTTGCAGCTGCAAGGAGATACATGAGTATTCTGAGTGTGATCTCTTAAAAAGCTTTTTGCAGTTTTATTGACAACACAATCCTGGAACATCTTTGAAAATACAGCTACTGTATTCTCTTCATGCATAACTAGAGAACCAGTTGCTGAAATAAGGGTAATCTTGGAGGGGGGCTCAGGAGTTTTCTTAATTTCCTAAAAAATTTAAGGGTTTTATTAAAAAAAGAATAGTTTTATAACTGTCATTAACATGCAACACTGTTATTATTTAGGCTTTCTGGAGGTTTTAATGATTTAGATATAGCCTTTTAATTGAATGTGTGCACTGTGTTTACTGAAATAAATTCTTACTTTGTGTACAAAGTGTACTTTGTGCACTTTGAAACACTTATTGCATGAGTGAGCCAGAACTGTTACCTTATTCAGAGAGTCACGCCATTTAAACTCTGGTACTGAATCAATGAAATCCCCATCACAATTCTAAGCAAAACTTGAACTCATCCAAGTAACAAGACTAGAGCCCAGTAAGAAAATACCCGAAGTGGAAAAGTCCTACTGCTGTTGAAATGTTAACAGCAGGAAGAGTTACAGATCATGAATTTATTTCATCCTGACAAGCAACTGCTGCCAGTAAGAACAAGACAAGAAAAGCAGTGCTTTGCCTGACTAAAGTTGACCTCTGTCAGTTACTTTGTCAGACAGAGAAATGCTAAGATGTCTCTGGGATCATGAATAGGCTCATAAATACTCAAATCTCTACCTCTTTATTTTGGAATACTGGCTTCAATTCCAAACATGTTTGATTTAGTTTAGTAAAAGGGAGTTATGTTGGTTTGTCAGGAAAGTAGTTGATTACTATATTACGCAAAACAGGTAGAGCAAATCTGCCTGAATGTCTGTGGAGTTCCTCAAAGGTTAAACATAGTGTGGCAACAGCAGCTGGGAAGACGAGTCCAAATTAGCGCGAAGTATAGAGTCTCAGCTGTCTTCCCAAACATATGCCACTGTATGGTAAGCAGGCAGGTCTGCATACAGTTACACCATTGTCTGAGTGTGGGAGCACTTACCCAGTTATCTGATACCTCAGCAGAGTTCATGAAAGCTGTCATCTCTGTGTGGGGGGAAAGGAGAGAAAGAAAAGCTGAAAGCAATGGGAAGAGTGTCACTGAGTCTGTCTGTATCACATCATACATGTGAACTCATCATGCTGGGAGTCCCAGGGAGCTGGGTGAGGAGGCAGAGCCTTTTTACCTCTACACAGAGGGTGCTGCTGCCTTCAGGACAGGTTGGACTTCTGATGAGAGGATTAACCCTCACAATGTGTGTAACCAAGAAGCATATTGGGACCAGAATGGGCAGCAGTTTAGGTTGATGGGATCAGGCACGTGGGGAATTAGTGGGGAGTTAATGAGAGTCTCTGCCGGAGTATGAAAGAAAAAAGCATTTGGAAGATTACAAGAACTTTGTAGTGTTAGAAGCATAAAAATAAAACTGTTATTCACAAGTAAACAAATTCTGTTCAAAGTAAAGGTTGTCTTCTTTTGAGATAATTTCATAACACACCAAAGATATGATTAATGTGCCAGTTTTGGTAGGATATGAAGATTTTGAGGTTTAACAATTTGCAAAGAAAATCTGATGTGCCAAAACAGTTAAGAAATACAAGTCAATGTAGATGGACTTTAACAACATGGTATGACTTTAAGACAAATATATTTCAAACATCTGTCAATACAAATGGGTCTCAACAGCATTTTTATTCTGAAAACTTTGCTTACTGTCTTATGCGTGTACAGGCATCTATGCTTATTAAAAAATCCCAACAGACTGAGCAACTGCCTCCTTATGCTACTGGAAAAAGAAGAGAGGTCTCATAATATGGTGCTAACAAAGTGAGGTTTCAGAACCACGTTTGTCAGGAGCTTTACTGAATTTTAACCATATGGCAAAAGACTTTCAAAATAAATTTCAGCTTCCTATCAAGACTTCTGGAAAACTAATATAGTATCTAAAATAAATAGAGGTATGGTTTGATTCCCCACTCTATTTTGCAGCATTAAAAGTTGAAACAAAACCTGAAATAACAGAAGATCCCCAAGTTGTTTCTTTTGCTAGAAATACCAGAGTAGTAAAAAATTGATTAATGAAAATATTAAAATATATCCTGAGACTTCTGAAAATCCTATCCAAAATGTGTGGATATTTATTAGCTGTAAGTGAATGCATAGTGGATACTTACATAGTACATCCTTTCTTTTCTGAAACTGGATTGGAACCTTATATTTGGAATTAACCTCCCACCCCAGCCCCCATCCAACAAGCAGTCTTACTAAACAGATACCACCTTGGAAAAATAAGGATTAGTTCTTACAGCAATGCTTAGCTAAATCTTCAGTTTCTGTGTTCATTCAGGAAAACTACTGTAGAGATTATAAAATAACAAGAAGCACACCCAGGTTATGATTTTCAACAGATCATGAATATTCTGGTTCCTGCCTTGATACATGCAGTGCTGATTGCATAGCTAGAGATGCAGCAACTCATGTGTTACCATTTTCCAATGTACAAAGGGATATTAAGGAGCCAAAAAAACCCCCAAATCTGTAACAGACTGGTACTGATTGATAAGAAACAGCTTCACATGGAATTTATTTTTTATAAAAAGCTGTTCAAATCTGCCTAACTGTTAAAAGCAGTTCATCTCATAAGGACAAAGGATGTTGTAATTTTAACTTTCTGGAATTAATAGTATTCATTGTATTACATAGTCCTGTGTGGTTAAGAACAGCATAGGAGCCCTACATGTGATTGATACTTTACTCAAGGATCACGGTGTTACTGAAGAATCAAGTAACACTATTAAACTGGAAAGAATAAGGTCCAGGAATGTGGAAGAACATATCCACTGATTTGTCCCTCTTCTTCCTCCACTAAGCAACAGACCAAACATATTAAATATAGAAAGAATTTCTATGATTTATCAGCTAAGAAAACTTGGTAAACTGTTGAAAAAAGACTCAAGAAACAGAGACATTTAAGTAAAATATAGATACTCTGTGGGATGACGAGTGGGATGTATTTCCTTTCCCCTTCTCTCTATGGTTCTCCATTTTTTGCAGCACTACTATCACTCCAACGTCCCATTGTAGCTGTAGTGGTCTCCTGTGTGACAGACACAGCTAGTCAACATTAACATGGATTAATACTTTTTTTCTCTGCTGAAGGACTTTGTGCTTCTAACATGACACTTCCAAGTGTGCTTTTCCTATTATCATCGCCATGTTACATATGAAGGCTGGAAAAACTGAGGCCCCCCCATCAATGTCTCTGTGTTGACTTAATGTGTATATGAAGTTGCTTTGCAATATGGGGACATCTAGTAAAAAAGATATTCAAGGAAATAGGGCTGGATATTTTTTGCAGTCAAGGAGATGCTAAAGAGAAATTCTAAATTTTAATAAATGAGTAAAATGAAATTATTTTCATGCTTGAAACTTTTAATTTACAGAATTCATGGTGTTATATATTTGAATATTGAGTTAGCAACTGGGGAGAAAATTTATTTTTTAAAAAGTAGAAAAGGAGACAATGTTTCCTGACATATTACATATGTCATGTGAAATGACATAATTAAATTTTTATAATATTTCTTTTTTTTCAAGATTGGTTTATCCTCTTTATAATTTAGATGTAGTATTTATTGGATACTAGGTATTGGGCTATTAAAGTTCTAAAAAATACTGGTGGTGGGTTTTTTGTGGGCTTTTTTTTTGGTTTGTTTGGGGTTTTTTTTTTGTCTCTTTACCTTTGTCCCGTATTAAAGATCTAAGTGGACTGCGAATTGGTAAGAGTTTGGAAATGGCATGAATATTAAAGTGTTTAGGTTGTTATGCAGATGCAGGATTTCATTTAAAGTGTTGCCATTTGGAAGTCTCAAAAGGCTAGCATGTATCTGAGATGCTACTCAGCTGTGCACGTAAAAATGTTGTATGTGTAGTTTTGTGTGAGAGAGAAGGTCAGTGGAAGAGGTGTGTTTCCTAGCAAAGGGTATAGTAGATGGAAAAAAATGTCTATGTGAAAGGCTAAAAGCAAGTGCACAAAGGGTGGAGAGCGAGCCTGGTTATCTCAAGAGGCGGAGAGAAGAAAATATATGGGTATATAGCTGCTTAAAAACAAAAAAATGCCAGACATGTCATTCAAGCATGTTCACAGGAAGAAACCAGACATTCACTTTTCAGTTTCTGTTTCTTTCTGCAAACCTTTTTTCTGCTTTTTTGATGATGACATATAATAATGTTTTTCCCCCTGTTGTAATGGTTAAGGTAATGGAGAGAGTTAAAAAAACAGTATACATATCATTATGCATTTAAATGTAAACATTTTGTTTACATTAAAAATGCAATACATATATCAGTAATCATGCTGAAGGAAAGGGTTTTAAAGAAAATTGTATGAATAATTTGATTTTGAATGAAGTTTAAGATTCTGGAGGTCAGTGTAACCCCTTGTATTTTCAAAAATAATAAAAAAAACCATCCTGAAACTTTTAATGTGTGATCTGTAAAGCTGATTTTCAGAAATGTTGAGTTGAGCTTTTTCAGCTTCTGTTAAGTTTATCTGGCATTCATCACAAAACTAAATTTGATAGAAGAATACAGATGGAAAGGGAGAAAGGCCAGACAGAAAAAAACACAGAAATCCTAGGAATAGATCCCAACACTGAATAATTGTGTTTATTTTTATTTTAAATCAAGTATTATTATTCTACTCAATCTCTCAGGTCAATATCTTCTATGATTCTAGTGGGAAAGAGAAGTAATGTTTCAGATATCCTTTAGTCTGGAATTCTAAATGAGGGGAAGGGAGAGAAATTTAACTGGTAAAGCTGGTTTCAGGAAATACAATTTGTATGTCTGAACAGAAGAATAATTTTCTGAGTGACAGCTACCCAGGGCTGTCTTGTCTGACATAGCAAATGTTGTAGAAAGAGATGTGTGAAGAGGTAAGACTGAAACATAAGGCCATGTAAATGTCATAGCAGATATGTATCATACATTCCATCAAGGGAAATTAAAAGGTTAATGACAATCCCTGTTTACCAAAACAATGCACTTTCTGATTTTTAAATGTTTTGTCAGCAAAGGGAAAACAATGTCTAGGGGAACATGGGGGAAAACATAAAAACCTCCGACATCTGTTCTGGTTTTTACTTATGAAATAAGTCCAGAAAGATGAAACAGATTTGAGAATGATTGCTGGGTGTGCTGTACTATGGCTCAACCTCAAGGGCACAATAAACTTAGAACAAGTGCTTAGAAACAGATCAAAGATCCAATGAATTATTTTGCATTTTTAACCTCTGACCAAAACACCATATCCTGAATACTGTTGCTGTTAATTGGAGAGCTTAAAAGATAAGTAGCATACAGGGACAACCACTGCCATAGGAAAGTAAAACTGTGTGATTAATTATGGCATATTCCCTTGTCTATTCAATATGTTTATGTAAAACTTTTTTTATTCTTTCAGCAATAATATTAGAACTTTTCCCCTATTGAGTAATATTTAAATTCATACATATGCAAATTGAAAAGGTGAGAATGTTCATAAGTGTCTGTGAGCTTATTGCTACCCACCACAAAAAATGAAACAGAAACTGCAGTGAAGGTTTAATTAAATTTCTCACAGTATAATGAAAAAAGTCAAATTTATTTGTAAATCTGGGTCCATTTTGAAGAAATAATCACTTAAGCAACTCCATTTTCAGTTTACACATTAGTCTATAACCCAGTGATATTCCTTTAAAGTTCATGGAAAAGTCAGTGTGGTTTCAGTGTATCTTGAATGGATGGCTCAGATCAGGTTGGGTACCTGTTAAATCAGATGATTTGTATAAATACTTTAAATTGTGTCTATTCAATTTGATGTCTTTTTTTGTTACTTGCTAGTGTTTTGGTAACTAGTTGTCAAAATAATGTGAAATTAATTCAAATGGTATAACAAACTTACCAAAACAGGAAGAAAAAGTGTGACTGAATTTCAATTCCATCAACTGAAATTTAAATTTGTATCAGTTCAACACATTTCAACAACTGAGTACTACTGAATAGTGGATAACTGTATTTATTTGCATATGTAATTGTTTCCCTAGACAGTGTTATTTGGATATGAATATGATTGAAGTAAACAATCTTCTGTCATTTAAATGAATAATCTTAAATCCTATATTTTGTATATTTGACAGGCTGTATCTCTGACCAGCTTGCTCCTCTTTCCATTGGTTCAACCACATGCTCAGTGTAGTGGAACTAAGGACTTAAAATTCTCTCAGAATTACAGGATGCATCCATAAGAATGTAGCTGGAAGTAAGACAGTGTTATGATCTACAAGAATCTTCAAATTACTCTATGATTTGTTTTAAAGAGAAACATATAAAGATGCAAGAAGAGTCCTTTTAAAGTGTAATTGGGGTTTTATTTTCTGGTTTTCTTAAAATCAAAGCACCTTGATTGTCACACCTCAGTATGTGCTTCGTAGCTTTAGATGCAGAAGAAATTCTGGTCATAAATACTTTTCAAATCAAAATACGACCTCTTTCTGTATGTTTTTCTTTTCCCAGCCTTTTGATCTTTTTACTATAAATGGGTGGCAGATAATTTTACCTGTTAGTTGAGTCAGTCCTGGCAAATATAAGAATTTTAGACTTTTCAGTCACATTGTGTAACAAAAAAAGACTAATACTTAGAGACGAACCTGTCATTTGTTAGCTGACACCTTAGGATTTTTCTTCTACTTTTCATTAAAGGTCTTGCTTAACATAATTAGCAGCAATTAAAAGAATTATGTAAGGTATTTCCTTTTTTTTAACATAAGGTCAAGAAAAAAGTACATGCATGTGTGCACATTTAACAACTGATTTCAGTGGAGAAATACTGTCTTCAGTGAAAAAATCTTTTCATATAACATGAGCCTCAATATTTAGTGGTTTATCTTTAATGAATACATTCAGGGGAAGATAAAAGGCTGAATAAAATTGAAAGAAAGCTATCAACTCTATCACAATTTCAGGTTAGGCAGTTAAGATTTACTTTCTTTTTCTAAATAAAACTTTCATATGTTTCATGAAATAGAACTGTAATTTGCTGTTACATTGGTCTATTTAAATAGGTTTTGAGAGGGATAACTTCTCTGTAAAAAAGTAGGCACTTGTACTCTGTATAGCTCTGAACATTAACAATCCTGTGCCAAACACATACAAATTATTTTCTCTTCTGTTACTCGCAATAGAATTGCTGTTGTTTACCTTAGAGCTGAATTTAGCTCTGTGCTTCAAGACTAATTACTAAATCTGCAAAAGATGTTAGCCCTCAAACACCAATATTAAGCCCCTAAATTTAAAATGTTAAGTCCTCAAAACTTTTGTCCATTTGTCTTTTAATTCTAGAGACACCTACAGCACATGGGAAAAGATTTTAAACTCTTCACTGGTAATGTTAAAGTATCTGTTCCATGACATCTCTTAAGAGTGATTAAGCTTTTATAGTGCTTTATGGTCAGGCTCTACAATAGTGGTTACCTATAGCTGTTACTGATACATGTGAACATTTTTACTCCAGTTTTAGACACATGCAATGGCTTTTAACAAAGGTTTGATCATTTTCTTGGTTTCATCACTTGAACTTGAACTTGAACAAAGTGAGGTCAGGATGGCTGGGAGGTAGGTCATGCAAAGACTGAATCAATTGTACCTACTGCAGCTTTTAATAAAGCTTGTTTTCAGCCAGAAAGCTGCATGTCTAAACCTTCTGGATTATGTGCTACTGCAGCTTCAGTGGATGGAAACAAGCAGGTCATTCCTTTAGCATTTAAGAACAACTCACAACAAGAGTTCCAGATCATGACACCTTTCTGTATAATGTCATATATGCACTTCAGTTGTCTGCTAGAATCTCTAGGTAACAGCTTTGTTGTACAACTGAAGACTGAAGATAGGTACCTTTCCGAGTGTCATGGCACCAACTTTCAGTACTTTGTGCTATGCCACCATTGTCTCTAGCACATTGTGATCCACAAACAAGTCCATCTCATTTGCAGGCTTGATTCATTAGAAAAGCAGACTTCACAGGATATCTTCGGAAAAATATACTGGTTCTGTGTCGGACAGGAGCATGGATTAGAAATGTCCTCTTGAAGTTCCTTTCATGCATGTTATAGAGGAGTATCTATATTCTATGGACTTAGAACTCTGTCTTGCTTGTTTGGATCTCAGGAAAGATGGAAATGAAGTAGCTGTCTTCTATTTAATACCCAGGAAGTTGTATCAGTGAGAGAGGATATGGGAGTTCAAATTGTTTGCTTGAATAACCTGAGTCTTTCCTCTTACAGTATAGGATAATATGCAAAACATAATTGATAATGCATTCTGGACATTTAATTTTATCTTACTGAATAGTAAATAGCTGTTAAAAGGGGGACTGTCATATTAGTGGGTGTATCAAATATGCCATTTGCTTTTTCATTATTTTTGGTGTCCATTAATGAAATAACATGAAAAACCCACAGATTTCATGTGACTGGAGAATTCTCACTTGAAGGACTACTGGATTAATAAGGTCCTAAGTAAACCTATAGGTGAAGACTTCTCATTAGAAATAAAAGGATATCTTGAGCATAAGTTGGTATGAGGTTAGGCACCCACTGAGTGGTATTTTCAAGGATGCTGAGGCTGTTAAGTGAGGCACGCAAGAAGACTGACAGTGGACTTTCTAAAGTATCCCTTCAGTTACTTTAGTGTCTTGAAAGCTGCTCTATCTAGATGAGACCAAAGTCTTACTGTATAGGTAAAATACACATTTTGTGCATTAGATCTGTATTTCCCTTTTGTAGTTGTGAAGAATGATCATTGCTAGAGCAATGGCAAGTAAAGTATTTATTTACAGTGCCAGTGAAGAAGTCCATTCCTAGTCAGTCCAAATCTCCATTTAAGATTTAAATCAATTCAATCCTGTGAAAACATAATTCAGCCAGACATATTTAAACAGAGAATATTTTATTTGACTCTGAAGTGTCATAGTTACATAGTACACTCAAACACAGAGATCAGAGAACCTTTAAGAAATAATAATCTTCCAATGATACAAATATTCTTAAACAAATTATTCTATCAGATCAGTTGCCGCACACCTAGAGTAGTCTAAAATAAGAATATGTTCTCAGATACTGTGTGGCTGCTCTTTATAAAGTTGCCACACAGCAGGATTGTTGGCTCATGGCTATTACTAGATTCTAGTAGTAACTGCTGATAAATGTTGGTTCTCCTAGTCATGATGTCTTAATAGTAGTCACTATACTTATATAAATTTCTTAGTCTTCTTTAATAAGCACTGAATAGGAAGAAATAATTTTTACATTAACAGTAAAGCTTTATTGCATTTATGTTAGTTCACCAAAATTGTCACAGTCATGGGGTTTCTAAAGACTGCTCATTTCTAACATGACTGTATTTTAGAAGAGTATTATTCCAATTGTTCGTCTCAATATGCAGAGATTATTATTTAATACATTTCAGTCAGATTGTGGAAAGAGGGAAACTTGCAGACACTTCTGAGACACTTCTATTCTCCAGTCTCTTGATTATAACAGTTTCTCCCAGGTAATTGCTCTGAAATTCATTTTCTAATCCTGTAGTTTTCAATTGTTGGCTAAAGATTGAATTAGGAACAGGAACCTAGATCCTCAGAGGATTCTCTGAGGGCTTGGACTTAGGTACTTCTGTTCCATTAGCAACTACGCACTAGTCGTGTCTTTGACCTTAGTTAATTGCAAAAGGTGGTCTGTCATAAGAACTCTGTATGAAATGTAAGTAAATGTCAACTGGCATGTTATAACAGGTTAATTTATTCATTAGAATAATCATTGCAAAACAAACATAGTGCTCATTAATAACAAGTCAAGACTGGGAAGGCACTGTCACTGTGTAAGTGTACAGGCATGCAGAGTTACACCTCTAGCAGAGAAAAAGCAAAGGAATGAGAGAAAAAGGAAACAAACCAGTAGACCGTTACTATGCTGTTAGTAACGAAAGTTTCTCAGTGATCAATCTGGGCATCAGGTTCATTCAATTTTTTTAAACAGGCAGAGAAGTATGAAGTTCTACTGAAAGTTTTAGCAAGCAAAGTTGGAGAAAAAAGTAGATAAAAGGGACAAAATATCGATATAGTCAGAGGTGAATGATCTTGAGGATGATGATCTGCACTTTAAACTAGTAAGTGGAGATGGGATGTAACTTACTAGTATGAAGTGCAAATCATACACTCAGGAAGCTCACAAATGATTCCTAACCTTCAGGCAGAATGAGTGGGAGGTACTATAAATGAACTAAGTGGCACAATTTTACCAAGAACCTTTAATTGGGATAATGCAAGTCCCTAATGGCAAATATTTGCAATGTGTGCAAAGTCTCTTTGAAAATGGAAGTGTATGGCTGTTTCTCACCAAATATTCTTGCTCAAAATACCGTAAACAATCACAAAAATATGTAGCAGCAAACAGGGTGTGTTGATTTTGTTTATAAATGCTGTGGAGGTTTAGGTTCAGTCCACCAGACCTACAACAGACGCCCTCTGTTAACCTCTCTTCTCCCCAAAAAAGGGAAGAGAAAGAGGACAAGGGAGAGAGACTTATGGCCCCATCCCAAATGGGAGAGGAAGGGAATGAGAGGAAGGCTTCTGGATTGGAAAAGAAAACTAAAACAGCTTTAATGAAGATGATAATAATAAAATGGGATATATACCAATATATACAAAACCAATATCAAACCCAGCCTCCCCCTCATGACAATTACGTCACCGTCACCACTGAGGCTGTAGCAGGCACCAGCAAAGTCCCAGACTGGACTCAGCAGCTGACGGGAACCAGGTTCAGGAGCTGGGCTCAGGACCACTCAAATAGGGATCAAAGACAGGACTGAGAAGAAAGAAGGCCGAAGGGAAGGGTCCCAGAAGGCAGGAAGGTCCCCAAGGGAAGCAAAGGCCAGCAGAAGTATCCCGAAGGCTGAAGGGGAGGGAAGGCCAGTGAAAGGCCGATGGGAAGGGTTGAGTCCCTTGTGATCCCTCAGCTTTATACTGAATATGACGTATATGGGGTGGAATACCTGACTGGTCAGTTTAGGGTCACCTGTCCTGGCTGCTTCTTCCCACAGGTGCAGCCTTTCACTTTCTGCACCCCCCGATGTTGTACACAAGATTTAGCAGTGACCTTGGTCTGCACACACCAATCCTTGGTAGTAACTCTAAACACCAAGTGTTATCACTGCTAGAAACAGACACTGTCTGCAAAAACATGCTGTTAGCTTCAGAAAGTGCAGTTAGAAGAGACTCAGATGAAAGGTAAAATCACTGAACAGAACTGGTTTGGTTCTAACTTAAACTAGGGCAAATGCCCAGCAACAAAACAGGAAAGTAGATTTTCAGTAGTGCAGAACTAAGAGTTCAGTGTGCATTGATAAAATATCTGGGGCACTAAATGTTCACAGCAATCACTGAATTACAGAATGGTGGGGGTGGAAGAGACCTTGAGATCATCTAGTCCATTCCCCTGCTAAAGCAGGTTCACTTAGAGGGGGTTTTATGGGAACATGTCCAGGTGGGTCTTGAAAGTCTCCAGAGAAGGAGACTCCACAACCTCTCTGGACAGCCTGTTCCAGTGCTCCGTCACCCTCACAGCAAAGAAGCTTTCCCTTGTGTTTAGGTGGAACTTCCTGTGTTCTAGCTTGTAACCCTCTTGCCTGTTGTCCTAATAATAATGTCCCAATAAGTACATTAATATAGTCCAAAATACTTCCTGAAAAATTATACCAAAATCCCATAAGATCTATTCCTAGACATCCACAAGCTTTAAACACTTGGGCTTTTCCAAACATATTGTTCACTCACTGTGGAGAACAACTCTTCATTTTTTTTAATGTAGCACAGAAGTTATAAGTGAATGGTAAGGTTAGGATCTTTTATCCAAGTGCCAATGCAATCTACATAGATGCTTCCTGAAACATACCTTCAGATATTTGGGGCGTTATTGTTTCCACCAAAGCACACATTGACATCGTTCAGCTTTGCTTTGTTTTGCTTTGTTTTTTTCCAAGTTACTGTAAAGCAATGAATTTTTTTTTCAGATTATCCACACAAAAATATTGAAAGAACCCAGAAATGAAAACAGTAGCTTCACTGAACAAAGAAGTGAGGCAGGAAAATAAATCATTAAAAAAATAAATAAATATTGTTTCAGTCTCAGCAAAACTGCTTGTCAGAAAAACCCATAACAAAATGGCTGAATGCCTGCAGATAGCATCCTAGCTAAAGAAGGCCTGATTATGTGACTTCAAGCCATCTTCAGCCTCTGAAACAGGTTACTGCTGTCACTGAAACACAGACCAGGTTGGTTTTTTTTTTTGCTTCCACATAATCAGTATCTCCTTTGTGTATTAATTCCACACTTCTGGAAATACAATTTGGTTTAGTGTGATTAGGAAGGATAATGTATTTGCAAGTCAACATTACCATAACTGCCATTCACCATTTATGCTACTTGGGCAGGGGGCTGCCTGGCCTTTTTCAAAGGTTAAGAGAGGAGCGAATAAAGCATCGATACCTCTTTGTTCCTTTCTCATCCCAAGGGGGCGAGCATATAGTGCACATTTTCCTTAGTCAAATGAGAAGAATTCTTAGTGACTGCAAATCAAACATACCTGTTGGCAGGTCCTGTATGGAATATAACTGGTCAAGGCTAAATTAGCATCAGCATCCAAGTCACCGTTATTTTGCCTTAGTTTGCCTCTCTATAAATACCTCGTATCAAAATTGCAAGTAAGGTTTTGCTGAATCCAAGCTTCATCATCTGACTTTATAAAGCCTCATTTAAGTATTACTCCAAAGATACTGTAGTTACTCAAACAAAGATTAGAAACATATATCTGGTTAAGCACGTTAGTATTCCCACAGATTGTCTGGACAAATACTGAATCACTAATGGTGAACTGTGATGACACATGTTTTTGTGAAATAGCATTATTCCTTCTTGTCCATGGAAATCACTAAGACTTGTGGATATCCAAAACATAGCAGCCACAAAGAAGAATGCGAAGTGGTGAATAAAGCCCTTTTTTTAGACTGTTAAACTGTTTCTGTCACACATAATGAGTGCTGTATAAAAATCCATTTAACAGCAGTATCATTGAGCCCTGTTTTACAGATCTTTCTATGACCAATGAATAATGTTTCATGACTGAGGAAAGATCAGGGAAGAAACCTAATTTTAAGCAGTCTCTAATCATGTAAAGAGTTTCATAATCTATTCAGATTCATTTTCCAGAGTGTTGCTTCTTAGACTATCTATTTCTCTGTAAGCCTGTTTAAAACGCTAATATACTTAATACCTATTTGCAATACCTAAGAAGTAATCTAGTCAATTCAAACTCAACATATACTAATTTTCTCAAGACTCTTGAACACTTTATAGTGCTAATTATGTCTATTACTGTCATTTACTTTGAAATGATATGTGTGCTCCCTTCTGAAATAGAAATCCCCAATTTTGCTTAGTAATGAAGAAAGTTCTATTTCAGTAAGCCTTTCTGATCTAATGGCTCTGATTTCATTTAGAAATAATAGGTTTACTTGTACAAAGAATGGTGACACATATGTTTAATGCAGATAACTGCTTATCAAATTTGTTCTAATTAGACATTTTTGTATTATAGGATTAATGTAGACACTGTTGGGACACTGCACAAGAAGCATGTGTGTTTCTGAAGTGAGATGATTTTGTGAAAGCAGTTTTGCATTTTTCATACTATTTCTCCAGTGTACACAGGGTTAAGTACTAAAATTAGTCAATGTCACCAGAACAAAGCTGTGAAACCGTTGAATGTAGTTAAGTTTGAACCTGATACACTTCATATTTCTGAATCGTACTATGTGCAACTATGAATTTGTTCATTTTTCATGAACATGAATCCCAATTCAATCACCTTTTCTTAAAAATCAGTAATTGACATAATTGTGCACTGTAGTTCACGTTGTGAAACACTTTTGGAAAAACAAACCCAAATCTATCCTTCCTTTTGTCTCAGAACTAGACAAAATGGCTTTGTTCTTGTGTTCTTGCTTTTCTGCTGAAGATACAGCATGCTTTATTTGCAGTTGTGTCCTCATATTGAAGGCACGGGTAAAGGTGAAGGCTCTAATGTTGACCAGGGTGAAATCTTTAAATCCTGAGGAGAATCTGACACACTTAAAACATGATAACTATCTTATTTCTTTTGTTTTGATTTTTTTTTTTTTTTGGTCAGAGAAAGGGAGTTTTTTTTTGTGAGATAAACATGGGATAAGTAATATTCCAGTATATGGTGCCAGGAGGCTAATGTTTTGAAGATCTTTCTATGCTTTAACCCACTCTGTAAAAATACCTGAAATAGATGTGAGAATCATCTACTAAAGAAGGAAAGATACAGGGAAGGACTGATCTTCCAGGAATATTAACAATTACATGAACAAGGAAGGGGTGAATTATTTTTCATGTACTTTTGAATAAGGCTAGAAAGATTTGTAAATAATTCAGGCATTTTATTAGAAAAACAAATGTTATTAATTGCTTGGTTCTAAGAGGCTGAAGAGAACAGGAGTTTAGTGGAAGGAACCCAAAACTATGTCACATCAGAGGAAAACAGAGATTTAGGAAAGAAGAACATATTAGTTCAGAATATATTATTTGCCTTCTGTTTGTTTCATTTAGTTTGGGTGCATTTTTAGAGTTAGAGATACCAAGGTGTGATGTTATTTTAAAGGTACATACTCCAGTTGGAAAGAAGATCAGGAGGAAGAGCAGCACTGAGAAATTTTTGGGAGAAACCAGAAGAACAAAGAAGCGTGATGTTACAGTGATGGGGGGGAGAAAAATCAGAAGAAATTTGATAGGTTAATTTTCTGAGAATGTCAAAAACACCTGATTCCTAGAAGAAGAAAAACTGTAGAGGAAGACAAATTTTAAGAGAAATCAGAGAAAGCAAGTAGTGATTTACTTGCTATAAATCTGCTGAGGGACAGAAGATATGATATTATAAACATTAAAGGACCCCAAACCCTCAAAGATTTTGAATTGTAGAAGCAGGTGCCTAATAAAGGAGAAGCATAATCAGCCAATTACTTGAACTCTTTTTGTTTCAATAAGGTACCGCCGCACCTGTTAGTAATTGCACTTACACTGATAAAGAATCAGCAATTGTTAAAATGTAATAAACAATTAGTTCACTGCAGTAATTTCTGAAGAATTACTTTGAGTTACAACAGAGAAGTATCATGCATGTACTCAGTTTCTGTGTATCAGCTGAGGTGTGGTAAAATATTAAAGATAACATCATCGTAAATTATGGTCTAATTTATACCATAATAGTTTCATTGCTTCTCTGCATTTTGCAGACTGGTGAACAGTTGCTGTTTTGGCTCCAGGGTAGACTGCCAAATTGTGATGCATTTAAGCCTACTTAGCTTATACCATATGAAGTCTTAGTGAAGTCAAGGTGACTCTTCATGAGATAAAGTACTGCTAGTGATGAATAAGGTCATCACAGTTAACTGCTTATCTGCATGTCACTTTAAAAATAATTCACTTATTATTAGAAAGTAACAAGATCACATCAACCTCACGAAATGACAGTAACCGGATAGCAACTTTTGCTGCAAAGAAGATACTACTTTAATATTCATTCCATTTTATCCGGATCTAACAATTTGAAACAGTTGATTTTACTGAGAGCAACTAAAGAAGAAATGGAAAAGATACATTAGCTTAACAGGAATATTCATTCCAATAAAAATCATAAATAGCAGGAAAAGTAGAAAAAAAGACCAAAGTGCTAAATAAGGTGATAAATGAACCATATACAAGAAAAGAAACACTTACAAGAAAATAACTTGTTGACAAGAGAAGGATTAAGTGTCTTAATTAAAAAGTACTAGAGTTATTAATTCAAACAGCTTACATTTTACCTAGCAATTGGAAACCCGGCAGGATTTGTAAAGTACAATTTTCTATTAAAAGCAGTCTGTGGAAGCATCAAGAAAAAACGCAGAGAATGCACATTTCAGATCTGCATAATGACATCCACCACATCCCTGTAGGGGTACTAGAAAGAGATGTTTGTGTACCAGTCTCATTTTGCTGATAACACTTTTCATCAGAAAAGATGAAACAAATGTGACTTTCAAAATTTAATCATGAAGGACAAGGACACTGCATAACAGTAACCACTTTAAAAGTCTCAGGAACTTGCACTGTAAATGTGCATGTTATCAACTTGAAGGCAGACCAACATACTTCAAGGCAAACTGCCCAGATTATTTTAGCTCTTGAAGTAGGAAGGACACATAGTACTTTAGGTGTATTATACAGGTTACAAAAGGGAGGCATATTCTCAGCATCACATAAATATGAAACAGCCTGAGGTGAAAAAGAGCTGTAACCAGAGGCCATTAGACTGCTTTTAGCTGGATAAATAACTCTCAACAGCATAGCAAATATGCAGCATTTCACCAAAGGTATGATACTGCATTTGTAATATGCCTGAAAGAAACATTTAGTAGACAGAATGGTGATATGATAGCAACTAATACTGGACACAAGAAATTCCTTTAAAAATACTTCCTGAATTACAGAATACACTTTTGCATTTGAAAGATACAACTGAATTTGAAAAATGCTGGCTAAAGTCAGAGAATAATTATGAAGGTCTTACTAGGAAAAGCAAGAATTATTCAATGAGTCAGAAAATCTGACTGTAAAAATGACACTGATACAAAGAGTAACTATAATCTCTTAATACCCTCCTGAAATATATATTATGAGGCACCAATTAATGAGAAGGGCCAAAAAAAGCAATTGCTGTTCTAGACTTATAGCTAAATGGAAAAAAAGCAAAAAGACTTAAAACTGATTGCTCTATTCTTTTGGGAAAAAATCCCTGACTAGAAAATTTTATTGGAGTAATTATACTGGCAGTTGGATTACATTCAGCAAAATAAATCAGAGTAAAGCATAGTTAAATATGTATATAAGAAAAAAATATGTCCTCATTAGGCGCATACTTTCTCCTATATGACTATGAAGTCAGAGATGGGCATAAAAGAGGTCATAGGCAATGTGTGTAATCAAATTCACATGCATGCCTGTCACTATCGGCATGGCTTTCTCCTGTGTTTTCCTTACTTAGGCCAGTTCCTACAGACATTTATTCATCTGCTTGGTCAATATGAACAGATCTTGCCACATGAAGTGAATTATTCATATATGTACATAACTAAGGACTGCCATGTTATCTTCTTGAAATGAAAGGCCTTTATCCCATCATTGAAGCTGTAAAGTGTACAGTTGTACAATTAGATCTGGATCCAAGAACTGATCTATATCTTCACGTAATTCTCCATCTGATCTTTGATAGAACTAGTTTTAATGTTTGTTTAATAGTTAATTCATACTTAAACATTGTAATTTCTTTCAATTTCATGATACCATTATTCTGGTCAGGACAAAATACATCCTAAAAGATAAATTTGACAGATTCAGGGTTTTTTTCTCTCCTTCCCTCCAAATACATTTCTCAAAAGAAAATCTGTATCCATGACACTTCAGGACTAATACTGTAAACTTGGACAGGTTCAGATACAACTTTCTGATGGCTTTTCTCAAACTTAACCATTTTTGTCTTCATGCTCACTACTACTAAAAATATTGAATGCACTGAGCAAAACCTGCTTTCTATTGAAAATTAAATGTTGAAATGATGGGCAGAATGTATAAACAACATGAAATTACTTGGATCATATGTCTTACTGATCTTCAGTATTGAAGTACTAATCTGAGTATATACCTTTAATTCTCTAGGACTATCGGACCATGCTCTCAGTGGAAACTCAGAAATCTTAAGATAGAAAACTTGATCTCTGTAATCGATAACTAGAAACCAGCCATTTTACTTCAATGGACTGAGCTTTTGTCTGTAACATTGCAGTATTTTTATTTCCCAGAGTAGCTTACACATAGAGTTATGAAAGAATTGCCATGGAACAGAGGTTATCTTCTCATTCTTCCATCTCTGACAGAGGCCAGAACAGACAGAGATATTTAGGAAAAGAATAACAGAAACAGGACAAGTACAAAGTTACCTTTTACCTAGCGTGTCCTCTTGGCTTCTAGCAGTCAGCACTTTCTCCAGACTACCATTATGCAGTTTGCAAAGAATTCCTGTTTTAAAACTCCCACTGTGTAATTTCAACAGATGCTCCCCTAAGCACATTACAAAAACAAGTGAATACTTGCTTGGCTCGCTCCATACTGTCCATATCTTCTCTGTGTCAGTTTGCTTATTTCTCAAAACTGCTAGTCAATTAGGCTTTTTAATATGAGGGTTTTCTTTTCACTTGGAAACCACTGCATACCTCTGATCAACCTTGTCTCTCTTCTTAATAGTATTTCTGATTCTTCCATGTCTTGTTTTAAAAAGAGTGAATAAAATTGCAAGGAGCTGAAGGTGCAATGCATGAGGATATTTTCTACATTCATTTCTAAATGATTCTTCGCACTTTTTAAAGCATTTTGGAAGACTGATCTGATTTTCACAAAATTATTGTCTTAATTTCTTCAAGTTAAATGGGTGAGAAGGGTGAGAGGACATGATATTCACAAAAAATGCTGGTCTACACAATTGCAAATGGTAGTAAGTGCACTAAAGAAGGCAAAGCATATGCTACCTTTTGGATCTTTGCCCAGGAGTTATAGAAGTCTAACCTGCACCCCTAAAAATGCTTCTCAGGCAGAAATGTATCTGCAAGCATTTCAGTGGCATTAGCAAAGAGAATACGGTTTGAAAAATACTAAAATACCAGTTTGAAATGGATACATAATGGTGCCACACCAAAGTCATTATTTCTGTGCTGTCATTTGACTTTAAATGTAATAAAAGCCATACTGTACTAAAATTGTAACTGATTTCCTTTTCACTAATCTGTAGGAAAATAATCTCAAGGTAAAAATACATAGTTCTTTAGAAAGACGGAAGAGGTGATCTGTTTGAAGTAAAAAAAAAATGTATAAGCACATGCAATGCACTCCTAAAATTAAAAGTTCAAAGTAGATGGAAATCTGAATAACTGAAGAAAGGCTAATGATGCGTAAATTCCATATTAGACACCTCAGGTGGCCCATCTGAGTCATAGCGTTTTCCTGCTCATACTGTATTTTCCTGCTCATTACTGACTGTAATAGTAATGGAAAATTTAATTAAGAACTGTTAGATCATGTGTATCGTTTGTGTATAACCTCTTGGAGTTTTAAATTCTCCTTTTAACAAGGGAGGCATCTACAGTACTAGATGGCTTGTGGCTGGGTAGTGTACCTGATGTTTCAGCTCTTCTTCCTGTGTTGATGATGTTCATTACAGCACTTACATTCTCAGACTATTTATGGGAGTTACCTTTCTTTGAATTCCTTTGACAGTAACCCTAAACCAGTGCTTTCTAGTATAATTTCCTTGAGGCCACTGCAAAAAAGATCATGAATGCATAAATAGGCCATTAGTTGTCCCTTAAAAAACAAACAAACAAAACAAAACTGTATTTAAATGTCAACACATTAAAAAAATGGTTAAGAAGCAGAAATCAGAAGACACATGGAAGCGCTACTCTGGAATAACAATATCTGGGTTTTCTTATTATTTCCTGTAAAGATATTCAAGAGAATATCTTATTTTCTGCAATAAGAGGCAGGCTTTTTGTCCTGGACTTCACAGTCAGGTTTTGGTTTTTTTTTAAAGAGCAATTAAATGGCTTGCCATTGTAGGACTTTTTGATCGTGCAGAAATTGGATTCATATTTTCTGAGTTTCTGTTCTGTTCTTGATACACTCTTGTTTCTCTCTGAACTTTTGACCAGGACACCGAGAGAACCAATGAATATTTATAGTTCAGCAAATAAAGACAAAGAGAAAATCTTTTAGGTTTTTAAACACAAACTTTATGACAGTTTTCTGATAGAGCATCATAACAACAATAATTCTTCTAATTTAAATAAGAATTTCATAGAACTATTAGTATTAAGGAAATATTCTTAATTTAAAAGTGCATTCTTAATACAATAGGTACTATATAATTAGCTATCGGTAGAAAATCCAATCATTTTTTATATAATGGTGTACATAAAAAGATTAAATTCTATATTTTGTCTTATTCATGGACCAATTATGAAAATTAAAATAAACTTCATAAATGAAATTTTAAAAAAGGATTTGACGGAAACACCTTGGCAACTGCAAGCAGAATAATTATGAATGATGTCTCTAGAATCTAAGTGGTGCAATTATAAGACTCAGAATTATCTTAAAATTATACATTTGTTTGTTCTGTGACACAGGGAAAATAAAAAGGAAATTCATTCAGCTAACAGCATTATCCCATATTGAATTCTTTTTCCTTTCAAAAGACAATCGAAAATAAGGACAGTCATCCCTCTGGGCAGTTCTAAAACACTGGCATCTGAAATAAGTTAGCGAACATCACTAGAGAAATGATAGGAAATAAAACGTGCAGATTTTTGGTAATAAAATGACACACTGGGTTGCTATCAAAATCAAACATCAGTCAAAGTAATAGTCTTGTCAGAATTATGACTGGAATTGGACAAGGACTACTGAAGATAACAACAGAGTTGGATTAAAAGTGAAAAAAATGCAGATCTCAAGGGACTTTGTCTGTGCAATCATTTAAAACAATTCCATAATAGTCGTATTACATTAAAGGAAAATTAAAAAATAACATTTATCCTCTTTGTCCTTGAAAGCAACAAAAAATGTTTTGAATAGGACATATAAAGTAAGTGGGCATGTAGAAAACATTGAAATTAGTAGTGGAACTCACTGTATTATAAATTCACCTAGTTTTTAAGTGTTGGCTAGTACATGTAAAGGTATGAGATAAAGGAAAGAAAACAGAAAACAATAACAAGACATAGAGCTTTGCTTTATCAGGGAGTGATTTAACAGGAGATCTGCTTCCTTAGGAAAGCAACAATTTTAAGGCTAGAATCAAAAAATATTTTGAACATGGTAAATTATGAGTAACTTTGTCAGACGTGGCTATTTTCTCTTCCCTACTTTTTATCTGAAAGAGGAATATATGTATACATTCTTACTCAAGCCAGAAATTATCATGTCATAATCAATCAAAACTCGGACTTATCTACAAAATGGCAAGCAGTTAAACTTTTCTAAAGGAAGATTTTTCTCAAAATCTCTTTGAGAGTGTTTGAGACTGCTCTAATTATCAGTTGGTGTCATTTGCTCATTAAGAGTGAAGCTCTGAGCTTTATGGATGTTATGAAAATTGAAGGATAAATCTTATTCCCCTCTTGCTTAGGGCTTCAAATGGAACTACCCTAGACCTAGAGGACAGCAGAGCAAGTTTATACTGGCATGTGGGAATAACACATCTTAGAAAAGTCTGCCTTTTAAATTTTTAAAGCACTTCTTAAATTATGAAAAGCTTTATACCTTCACTATTTAGAGCAAGTTTTTGAAATTTGACCTGGAGACAACTGTGAGATAGATAAAAAAATAGAAACCACAACTTTGTCTTCTGAAATTCAGTTTAGGTTTGGGTGACGTGTAGTGTGGAATTTATGTCAGTTACGCTTTCGGCAAAGTGGATGGATCCATGGATAAAATGCCAGGAATAGTATTTGTGAAGACATACTCTACAAACGATCTGAAAGTAACGGCAACTGGTAGCACTGGTTAATTTTTCTGCAAAAGGCAGGCAAAGGCAGCAGGTAGAGGCTCCGCAAGAAGCAGAGGATCCCCTCCGCTCTTGCCACCAGGCAGAATGAGGGGACCTAAGAGACGATGTGGGGAATGGATACAGGTCCCTGCTCGGGAAAGCAGCAGAATCCCCTCTTTGCCTCCCTTCACCTTCCCAGTTGCCCTTACACAACAGGTACGGGGCTTTGGAACTTGAGGGGGTTGCTAGGGTAAGTCAGCCAGCCCTATGCATTGGGACTGCTTCTGTTAAGAGAAAAAGGAGGGTAATTGTTGTAGGCAGTTCCTTTCTGAGGAGGAACAGAAGGTGCCATATGCCAACCAGACCCATCCCGCAGGAGGCGCGGGTCAGAGACTTCACCAGGAAACTCCCTGGTCTGGTACAGCCCTCTGATTATTATCCGCTACTGATTATGAAGGTTGGCAGTGATGAGGTTATGGACAGAAGTCTAATAGCAATTAAAAAGGATTTCAGAGCACTGGGACAACTGGTTGAAGGATCAGGAGCACAGGTAGTGTTCTCAGTCCCTTCAGTGGCAGGGAAGAATACTGAAAGAACAGGAAAACACACTTCATTAACATGTGGCTCAGGGGCTGGTACCACCAGTGGAATTTTGGGTTTTTTGATCATGGGAAAGTTTACACGTCACCAGGCCTGCTGGAGCCAGGTGGAGTTTGACTGTCTCAAAGGAGGACAAGGGTTCTTGCTCATGAGTTGCCAAGGATCACCAAGAGGGCTTTAAACGAGGTCCAAAGGGGATAAAACCAAGCTCACTAGGGATAAGCCTAGGGGCAGCATGCTGAAGCTGGAGGGGAAATTGATAGCGTAACTTAAGTGCATCTACACCAATGCATGCAGCATGGGCAACAAACAGGAGGAGCTGGAAGCCGTTGTGCAGCAGGATAGCTATGATATAGTCACCATCACAGAAATGTGGGATGACTCTCATGACTGGAGTGCTGCAGTGGGTGGCTATAAGCTCTTCAGAAGGGATAGGCAGGGAAGAAGAGTTGGTGGGGTGGCTCTGTATGTTAAGGAGTGTTTTGACTCAACGGCTGCGAAGGTAAGGTTGAGTGCTTATGGGTAAGGCCAACAAGGCAGATATCCTGTTGTGTCTGTTATAGACCACTCAACCAGGAGAAAGTGGCAGATGAAGCATTGTACAAGCGGCTAGCAGAAATCTCACAATTGCCAGCCCTTGTTCTCATGGGGGTCTTCAATTTACTAGACATCTGCTGGAAATACAACACAGTATGTATTGTGCTGGAAATACAGCACAGCAGAAAGGAAACAGTCTAGGAGGTTTCTGGAGTGTGTGGAAGATAA
>VZZY01001837.1:33045-43215 GCA_013400335.1 Eurystomus gularis
TTAGAGGTGCAGGAGCAGGCTGTCCCCATGTGTCGTAAGACAAACTGGCAGGGAAGATGACTGGCCTGGCTGAACAGGGAGCTTTGGCTGGAACTCTGGAAAAAAAAGGATAGTTTACCACCTCTGGAAGAAGGGGCAGGCAACTCAAGAGTATAGGGATCTAGTTAAGTCATGTAACTAGTTACATGGAGCTGGACTTCTGCCTTTCTGATGTTCTGTCTGCATGACTTAACTAGTGATATGACAAGCAGAAATGGCCTGAGGTTGTGCCAGGGGAGGATTAGATTGGATATTAGGAAAAATTTATTTACTGAAGGAGTGGTTAAGCATTGGAACAGGCTGCCCAGGGAAGTGGTGGAGTCACCATCCCTGGAGGTATTAAAAAAATGTGTAGATGTGGCACTTCAGGACATTGTCTAGTGGTCATGTGTTGGGTTGATGGTTGGATGTGATGATCTTAGAAGTCTTTTCCACCCTTAATTATTCTATGATTCTATGAGGTGAGCATTTTATCAGCATATATGCTGACTATATCAGGAAGCAAAAATCCTTCTTAGAGTTTGTATTTCACAAAGTTGTTTTGCAAATCCAAATTGGTTGCATAATGGAGAATTTGTATATTATGGTTGTAATATTACTATTTGACAGTTGCAAAGGTAATAACAGTGTGATTACACTTGCAAGAATTCTTTCTTAAGGGACTACTGAAACCCTGCTGAGTTCGGGCTTTTCAGAAGAGAATGTGGCTTTTCAATAGAGTCCTAAATTTCAGTTAATTTGTTTTCCTGTGTGAACTACAACTTTATAGTTGCCCAGTGCTACCTGAAAAAGGCTATATATACCCTTGGCAAGAGCTAATCACAAAATCCCTTAGAACCCTAAAATGAAATAACATCCTGGCTTCCATTTGGCAACTGCAGTTTAATGGAAGAATAAAAGCAGTTGTCTTTGGTGATTACCAATATAGTGTATACAGTTGTGTACAGAACTATGGTTTTACATGTCTGTGTCCCTAACTGAGGTCAAGTGGTGACTACTTTTCATGACAAACGTTTTGTAAGAACCTGCAGAGTGTAAGTTCTCCTTTTTCTCTTTCTACCTTTATTAGAATTATTCTTGGTTTTGTATCCATCTTTTTCTAGCCTGGCTAGCCTGTCTTCATCAGCTGCATTTTTGTGCAATACTCTGCTCTATGTCGTTTGAGTATGCAGTGTTTTGGCCAAGGCTGTGTCACCTAACTACCCGTTTGAGATTTCTTCAGTTTCAAACTGGTTGAGAGATAAACAGGGTCAGATTGTGCACCAAGTCTGGCATTTTCTGTATGCAACAGATGTGCAGGATATGTGCAGATCTGTTGGGAATATGCATCACCTAAAGCAGCCCCTTCTCACAGAGATAAATGACTGCTGTAAGTTTGCTCTCTGTTATTCTTGAAAAGTCCTTTGCATCAAAATCACCTCTTACACAAAATGTAACTATGATATGATCCTGTAGCTCTGGATCCTATTTTTCTTTTTTTACACCAGACAATCAAGCTGCAGCCCACCTATCTTTTTGACAGGCAGCTACTGTCAAGTCATCTGCAAAAACAAGAGAGTTCATTAAAAAGAACACATTTTTCACAAGGATGTCTTTACGCCCAGTGAAAGCACAAAACAAAGACTGCAGAATAAAAGGACATATGAGAAGAAAATCTTGAGGAATAGGCTCAGACAAGTGAGAAACACAGAGGAGAAATATAACAAAAGGGATTAATCTAGTAAACATATCAAAAACAGTAAAATTAGTCAAGACAGTTCTTCAAGCACAAATGAGATGGCAGAGTTAATGAGAGGAAAAGCAAAAAAGAAGCACTAAAAACAGCTCTCGTGCATTTTGCATATGTGGCAATAATATAGAAATTACTAGAAAATTGTTTGCAGTATCCATTTGTTTTGAGAATGTAAACCAGATTTTACTTCAAAAGCAATTTCATAGTAATGACTTTTCACATGGAGCAGATAAAGCAAAATTAGACAGGAAATTCAATACTGAAAATATTTCTTTGGTTCTGTTCCAGTTTCCTTCTTTGCTTCCTGGACGTCTGCATTTCTTTTTTAATTCTTTTTTTTTTTAGTTTTGTTTCTGTAGTAGATCTTTACCTTATTTGGCTTACATTAAAGACTAAAGCTACTGTACCTTTTATTCCATGATTGGTATTTGCAAGCCAGCTAATGGTGCAGAAAAGTGCATATGAGCGTGAGAGATCATTGTTGAATCGCAGCATGGAGCCGTGGATGGTATGGATATATACACTCTAGTTTTACTGAAACAGACTTTGAACTGTCATATGTTTGGATATCAAGTTGGTCAACTATCTCATTTCAAGGAAATTATGTTTTTGTGTGTGTGTACCAAAAGAAAATATGATATTAATCCAGTGAGATTTGGGCCCCAATGCTGCTTCAAATAAGATTAAAGGGATTGCCTACCAGGGTGAAGTTCTAGTAAGTTTATAAATATTCATTGCTATATTGTAAAGTTTAAAGCAGACGGAATTTCAGTTAATTGCTCACAGAAATTAATCTTCTTATTTAAAAGAATACTGTTAATTAGATTTTCAAGAAAAAAAGACTGGGAACCCAAGATTTTTGTACAAAGAGAGGGCTTCAGGCAGCTGAGTTTTATGAAACAGAGAAGTGATCAGATCAGTTATGAGGGTTAAATTAGTTACTAGTTTGGTATGAAGATGTTTTGCAGTTACAAGATAGTATCGGTATGTTTTTAAAGGATTCACTGCAGATGAATGTTGTCAACCAATCAGAAGCTACAGAATCCCTGACCACATCAGACAAAAGTGAATTAGTTAAAAGACTGAGCTACATCATGCAAAAACACAGAGTAGAGATGTCAGGGTAGCAGAAGCATCTATATTAGAAGGGCTACAATAAAAACAAAAAACCCCCACACCTTCCCCCTGCAACAAACCTTGCTCCCCAGTATCAGGAGGCAGCACAGCTCATATCAATATCGTAATGAAGGGAGTGGCTACAATGTGTTGTCTCTACCCAGGGAATCGCTTGTTAAGAGAACTATGAGTAATGTTAACAAAGCAGCATTTTCCTTATAATGCCTTCCAAACTGTATCGCTTATTCTGTATTTTCAGCAACAGTATTAACAAAGCATACTGTTGGAATTTGGTAATACACAGGAAAATATCAATGGTAATGACAAATACTGGTTTGGTTTCTTTGCCAAGAATTGCACACATTCTGGGACCTCAAGGTTAGAATTTAGTACTTGTCTCATTTTCTGTTTATCACAGGCTGAAACAATCTAATCGTTGTCCATTAAAGATAAAAAAGCTGTGTTTGACTAGGGATTTGTTTACATGGGGAAGTAAATGTGGAATAAGCTAGAACATGAAAAGATGGACTATTAACTCCTCTCATTAACTCTCCAGAAGAGCACTCCTACTCTGCTCTCAGAGTGCTGCTGTGAAATGGATTTTATCCTATCTTGGAACTGTGTGAAGATACAATGCATTAAAGTTTTCTTTTAGTAGGATATTCTCTTTGCCAAACAGGAGGTTACAGAGAGAGCCACTGTAAGAATGGCAACAGTAAAATCAATAAATTCCTTCTTCTTACTAACTTGCACATATAGATAGTTTCAAATAACATGTAGTTAAAATCTGTCACCCAGGATATGCTGGTAGAAAGAGAATCCACTTTGATTATTCACACCAAAGGTTAATAGTCCTTTTAATAAGGATGATTCTTTTCACACTTAGAATATATAAAAACCTTGGCTTTCATTCTTTAGTTGTTTTTTTTTTTTTTTTTCTTTTTAGCTATTCATTTAAGGACCCCTTTAGTAGTGTATTATGAAAATACACCCTGAACTGAATGAAAAGAATTATTAACATCAGTGGAGGAAGCTCTTATTAGCTTCAGAGGACTTGAAACTGCTTCAGAAAATCCTAAAAAGTTTTGTTACTTTTTAAATGTTCCTTCATAAAGTTTGTTTTCCAGTCTGCTGAGTAATGTATCCATTTTATTCAACGTTGCAGGAAAAGGCACAAAATGAAACTGATTGGCTCTGAGGGTCAATGCATAACTTCTATACTATTGATGCTTGTAGGGTTTAACTCATAAATGTAAGCAGCCAATCGTGCGGAAGTGCTCATTCACTTCCTGGGCTCATCTCTTCTAGGTTGTTATTAAAGTAGGAGTCAGCCCAGGAGATGAGTCTGTAATTACATGGATGGGATAGATGTCTGCCTTAATACCAAGTAAAGGCAAATACTTGCATTAAAGTTTGTTCTGCTTGGGTATCTATTATACTGGAAAAGACTTTTGCATAATTCTGAAAGCATAGCTTTCTTAGTTAAGTTCCCCTGGGAGTTTGACTTTGGAAGAAATAAAAACAATAAAGACTGATGTCAATGCTCCAGAATTCCATATCAAAACATCATATAATTTCAGTCCTTAATATTCCTCGAACAATTACATAGCTATCTAAATTGCAATGAGATATACCCCTGTTCTTTGAACTTTGGTTTGGAAGAGTATCAATAAAACAAAGCACTAACTTTAAATGTTTCCCAGCCCAAAACAGTAACCCTAAATCAGGTGAAAGAAAAAAACCCTCTACAGCTATGCTTGTAAAAACAGAGATTCTACATGCATCTTGCTAGCTTTGCCTTTTAAAATGCTAAAAGCCATCTCCTTTCAAATATCATAAAATAGATAGAAAAAAATCCCTTCAGATGCTGCCATCTTAGTCCTTTTTCAGTCTGTTCTTAGTCTTTTTTTCAGCCTATGTCTAGAGAATAAAAGAAATGTGCTGATTCTACTTTCCTGAAATAATAATAAGCTATTATATGACTGACAATGACAACTTTATGGTTTAACCTATGTCACATAAAATGTTTTTTTAAAAAGTAATTGTTGATCTTAAATTAAATAAAAATGATTTCTAGCTCTGTATAGAACAGAGGAAATCATGATGCAAACCAGAAAGTAATACATCTCATGAAAATCCCCATGCAAGTATATTTACACTTCTATAGAGGGCAAGAAAAAAAGATACTTCTGTGTATAGCTATACCAATTTTTTTTTTCTGGTGAGTCTAGGTGTAATTATTCACAAATAGTACTGCAAAAATAAATTACTTCCTCTTTATAGAAGTAATTTTTATTTCATTCCATCTCAGAATGAAATCTAAAGATCTCAATTTCTTCCTTTGAAAGGGAATTTTCCACAGATTATGTAAACCTTAACACCTCCAAGCACACTTAAAACTATGCTAGTCTTATGCTGGCAGATAATTCTGCAGGCTTCAAGGCCTATTACAAAGATTTATATGAAATGCTCATGATGTCTGTTTTTTTTTAAATCATTAATTAAAAAATGAGAATTTTAGTTTATACTTTTGTTTTTCTACAGCTGGTTCATTTTTTCCATAACCACTGGTGATGTTTCAAAAGAGTCTCTTTCTGTATTTTTTTTTCTTGGATATACAGTTCCTTAACAAATGGACATTCATCAGGAAAACTTAAGACAGCTACACTTTATAGCAGTATTTCAAACAGTTTTAATTTGTTACTTCTTAATCTATTTAGCATGCTTTTTTGGTGTAAATATCAAACTGATGAAGTTCTTTATGTCAATACCGAATAATAAAGTAAGATTTCTTCTCACAGAAATAATTTTTCCAGCGTAATTTGGAATTTCAAACTCATTGCCACCCAGACTAAGAATTCATGCACTTGCAATCATAAGCCTTTTTGTTCTAACCTTCTTACATCTAAAAACTTTTACAAAACTCAGCTATTATATGGTAATATACAGGACAGAAACCCCAAACTCCTTTTATTTAATCTATGTAATTACATATCATTAAAAAGAAAATAGTTTTCAGTCTATAATAACCTTGAAGTTTATTGCTCATCATCTAGATCAAGAGAAGGTCTTATGTGTCCAAAAGATTATCTTTTTTCCCCAGTCATATATAATTTGGTTCATAATAGTTCTCTTTCATGGCAAACCTTTGAAAAAATGAAACTATTTGTTAATAAAACAAGATATTTCTTTTAAAGTGAGGTCAGAAGAGAAGGACAGGGATGTTCTTTAAAACTATCACTGATGATATAAATGTTCCTTTATGAAGGGACCATCATGCTGTCCACTTACTACCGATATGTGAAAAACCTTTAACTGCACGGATTCATTAAGTCTTTTATAAGCAATGACAATTATTCCTAAATGCTTTTAGGTTGTGTGAAATTTAAAAGGCATTGTGCAGTAACACTGAGCATATTTGTGTTGAAGTATATATAGCAGTCCTTAAGAAAATAATTCTTCATGACTTTTCAGCAGATTTTCCACAAACTGACCAAATGTGTCCTTTCATCTTTTTCTGATGAAATGCTGCAGTATTACCTCAAAATCATTTGTATTAGAGTACTTACTCCTGCCTGCCTTAGTTTAGGTTGTGTGACATTTCTGCCTCATATTTAAAATAGAAAAAACTGGCAAACTGATCTTGAAATTGTGTGTGCTCCAATGACTAATCGTGAGAGCTGGAAGCAAAAATCAATGTTTTGCTGGCTCTTTTGAATTAGCACAGCACTTTTTTTTCAAAGTGAATTACTCTTCCTTTGGCAGAAGAAAGAACACATACCTGCATAGTTACTGACAAAGCAACAGAGTATTTTTTGGGCCAAATTTCTGACATTAATTTCCTTCAGACGTTAACAATGAGAAATAATCTGCACACCACAATAAAGCTAAATGTGCTGCCAAATTCTTTTTACTCAAAGGTTATAGCAACTGAATATAATTTTCATTGGAAGGAGAAATTGGGTAGAGTTACTATAGAGTGTGGAGAGAAGTGACACTGAAGTAAGAGTTAACTGCAGCATATTCACACTGGTTCTATTAGTTAAGGACACTGCATGAGAGAAAAACCACCATCTGTTTTCAGCCAGAAACCATTTCTGACTTTAGGTGTCAAGAAAACTGGGAAAGTAGCAGAACTGATCCCTAAGGAGTATGTGTCCAAAACAAGTAACAAAATAAGAAGCATGGACTTACTTTGCTGAAATGCTAAGTACTGAGAACTTCTTTTGAAGTCATTGAGAGATGTAGCTCTCAGAATCAGATTGTCCAAAGAATTAATTAAAATTATGGTAGATTAGCATATATAAATCACACTCTTATTTTACCCTGACACTTTTGTGTATTACTTGGCAGCGGTCAATGAGCCACTTTGTACTTAAATCACTATTTAGAATTTTTATTAGTACAGTGGCAAGGGACTATATTAATAATCTTGTAAAAGTGAATAGAAAAAAGTCTGGTCTAGGAGATAAACACTGAAACGTTGTTTGTTACAGATAGAGAGGAACTGACCTAACATCCTCATTTTAAAAATCAACTCTTGTTCTTGTGATGCCACTATAGAACCTGGATTGACATTAAAGAAAAAATTTATGTGGTGAGTATATACCTTTAAACTGGAGCTAAACCATACACTTAATGGTGGTGCTGTATCTGTGTGTCATGTTTTAGAGGACCTGTGGTTCAACAGTGATTTTTTTTTTTACATTCTTTTTTTAAACTGTGATGTTCTTGAATTAGTAATTTTCTCTTTTGGGTGAGGAGAAAAGAACTCAGAGGTAATAACCCTGGATTATCTAACAGAAAATAATGAAAAATATTACTGTAACTTGCGGTTTAGAAATTTAGAAATTTCTAAACTTTTTTTTGAGTAATATGATTTATGCAGGGTCATGCCGTGGTATAAAGTTTTACTTTATAGCGTGGACAGATTTCTACAATATAATCATGCCTTCCTCATTTAGAAGAAATATAGCTTTCCAAAAGTCAAGCTAAGTCTAGTGTATGAAACCACAAATAATGCTCAAATAACCATGATTTCTGGCTTAGTGACAACAAAAATTTTATTCCAACTGCCAGAATGAATTTTCACTCCCTGCAGATCCTCTTCTTTTGTCAGTACTGCCACTGAGCAAAGAAGATGATCTTTATTCAACTGAGACCTTTGTGCCCCCTCTGAAGTAGTAGTTGCAGTCTTTACTGGTAAAAAGGTAGAGAAGGAGAAAATTCACAGAAGATTCTGTTCCCGCAGTTAAAAAAAAGAAAAAAAGGAGAAAAAGAAAAGAAAAGAAAAGAAAAAAAAGACAAGCTTAAATCTCCTTTTCTGCTTAGGAAAAAATAGGTTACTTATGAAGGAACTAGTGAAGAAAGCTTTTGTGCAGGCTTTTCTGGGGGAAGGAAAAAAAAGCAATTTTCAGCTCTATCTTTGCTAAGCTTCATAGTAAAATAGGAATTACTCCATATTAGAAAGGTCAGCTATCTTTGTCAAATGAACATAAAAACTGAGGTCAACTTTCTTCTCTGTTTTATGACAACAAATTGCCGCATTCACATCTGCATACCATCCCAGCATGGGTGGTATGAAAACTATCATGCTCAGTACGAGTAACTGCAGAGAATGCAGACCAACAAAAATCCGTTCCATGTTCTTAATATACAAAAATTAACTCTGGGAACAAGTAATTCTTAAGTAACTGTTCTGGCTTGACATAATCTATTAGAGTAATGTTAGGATACTATTGATAGACATATATAGAAATAATAATGTTTTGAGGGCAAGGTACTTCCTTTGGGCTTTCTGTACCACAGTAAATTTCCTGAAGCTTCTCCAGTTTTATCTCTACTAATGTCATGTATGCTATTAATCAAGAAAAATCAGAAATGAAAAAAAGTTAAAAAGGTAATAGATAGTTCTGCTTCAATTGCTGAAATTTCTGGAATGGAGTAATTTTCAATATCAGGTCTTTACAATGGGGCTCAGGGAGCCTGAAGCAGATTGAAAGGATATTATATCCATTGCTTTTACCTACTTCGAATGTGTTCTAATAATTTAGTTAATACTTTAATAGCATTTTATGAGAAAAATGTATGCATGTGCATCAGTATAACATTTTAAATAATAAACAGGACTAAATTGCTCTGTAGAACTTTATGGTAATTGCTGCTGATTTTGAAAAATACTCAAGGAGTTCCCAGTGTTTCAAGTTAACTGTCTGTAATTACACTACTATGAACTCTGCCTTGTAACATAAATATTTATGCAATTACTCCAAAATATACAATATTACAGTTATTAAGTGCATACACACAAGGTTACAGCTATCAATCTTATTTAATATTTCTGATAGCAGCTGAAAGCTATAAACATTGATTCTCATTTATCTTTGTTTACATGATGTGAGGATCTGGACCCAAGTTAAGTAAAATATTTTATATATTGTTTTCAGGAGAAATGTTTTGTCTGAAGGATTTTCAGTATTTAAAACTTTTTTAGAGTATTCCTTTGCTAAATGTGGCATTGGCATTAAAAGGTCAGAAAGCAGGTACATCTGTAAAATTGCCCGAGTTCTGTCAAGTTGGCATTTAGTGGATGTACAACATAAATAATGGTGGGGGAGGAAGAAAAGGAATATATCAGGCAATGTATTCAAAGATTAAGCAGATTTTTCCTATCCTGTTTTTCTTTGTCCTCTATTAGATACTTTCATTTTACAATGGACGACGGCATTGAGTGCACCCTCACTAAGTTTGCCGACGATACCAAACTTTGTGGTGCCGTGGACTCACTTGAGGGAAGAGATGCCATCCAGAGGGACCTTGATAGGCTTGAGAAATGGGCCAGTGCAAACTGCATGAGCTTCAACAAGTCAAAATGCAAGGTCCTTCACCTGGGTCGGGCCAACCCTAGGCACAAATACAAGCTGGGTACAGAGTGGGTTGAGAGTAGCCCTGAAGAGAGGGATTTGGGAGTGTTGATAGATGAGAAGCTCAACATGAGCTGGCAGTGTGCTGGTGCAGCCCAGAAGGCCAACCACATCCTGGGATGTATCAAGAGAAGCGTGGCCAGCAGGTCAAGAGAGGTGATTCTCCCCCTTTACTCTGCTCTTGTGAGACCCCACCTCGAATACTGCGTCCAGTTCTGGTGTCCCCACCAGAAGAGAGACATAGATCTGTTGGAGCGTGTTCAGAAGAGGGCCACAAAGATGATCCAAGGGCTGGAGCACCTTTGCTACGAGGACAGGCTGCGGGAGCTGGGGTTGTTCAGTCTTGAAAAGAGAAGACTT
>VZZY01001839.1:219-24308 GCA_013400335.1 Eurystomus gularis
AGATTCATTTTTCATACAGCAATCCAGGATTTATATGAGAACACAATTTTTTGAAAAGGTTAAATAAAAAAAAAAGTTTTATTTGTTTAACACTCTGAGTGAAATGAAATAATGTAATAGCTTTCAAGCAGGCTGGAAAGTATCTGCAGAATTTCTTTCTTTCAGCAATCAGAAACATTGTTGTGTTTCACCTGTTTTTTTTTGTGGTTTGTTTTGTTGTTTGTTTTGGTTTTTTTGGGGGGGGAGAAGGATATTCTTGTGTTTTGTTTTGTTTTGTTTTTTGCTGTTGTCACTGTTGTTCAGGTCCATCTCATCAAATTGCCATCCTCTCTGTACTAACATCCCCTCCTAGAACACACTTGGACATGACTGCACTGCTCGGTGAAGCACCTGACCTGAGCACTATTGACCTGAGCAAATACATTCACACAGTATAGCAACAATTTAACTGCATACAGCAGAGCTTATTAGCTTGAAAATAGCACTCCATACTGCTTATGTACCACAGCCTAGGCAGTCGTGCAGTCAGAAGGTGCCAGCTCATGTGTCCAAATTACAAATATCAGAAACATTGGTATAGAGTTTAAGCTACCCATCTGGGATTTCTACAGTTAGGAATCCATAATAATATACAGAAAGAGGTGATACATTGTCCCTCACCTTATACACATGCCTATAACATGTAACATTAATTTTTCTTTCAAGTACTTGCCCTTTATCTTCTCTGACTGTAGGGGTTGTACATGATTATTTTTAAGAGGTAAAGAAAATTTCACTCATGTTATTGCTCTGTCCACTATGTTGCTTCTATCTGAGAATTCATGACATTGTCCATTAATATTTTTATTAATTTTAATATATAAATGTTATTCATTAGAAGATTTATTAAATGTCACAGCAATGATTGCAACTTTCTACTGTAAAGGATCTAGTTATATTTTAGAGCGTTTAATAAATAAACTAATCTTAAAAAAAAAGCAATGTTCTTAGTCATTCCTGTACCTTGGATATCTTTAAAAAGAGACTGCTTAACTGACATAAGGAAACAGAAGAACTGAATTCTGTTCTACCTTATCTACAATCAACAGCTTGATTATAGGTTTAAAACCAAAGAGAGACTTGAATATAATTTTCCTATTATATTTGTTCTTGACTTTGAAATTGTTGTATAAATCACTGTGAAAGAAGAAATTGGGATTATCACAAGGAAAGGTTAAAGTCACTTTTCTGACTCTAAAATATTCAAACAGCCTAAGGCTATAAACCCTTTTTTTTCTTAACCTGAATAAACAATTATGCAATACTATAATAACATAAGCTTTAACAAACATGCATTCAAAATTAAATATCTGAATGATGTCCCCAAGTGCTAAAAAAACAATGCTTAAAATCTATGCAAATTTGGGACTATGCTAGGTGATTTATTTATTTTTCAGATAGCTGGACAGTATGTTTTGTAATTTCTTCATTGTTGAGCTTGCATTTTCAAGGTAATATTTTCGTTTAACATAGGCATGAAAAATCTCATACACGTGGAGAAATGACATAATTTCCCATAGTATGGAGACTTAATGAACTGCAGGTAATTGGCTTAAGAAAAAAGTAATTCCAACAGGGTTGACACAGCTTTTTCTTTAGAGCCATTAGTGATGTATGACATATTAAGTACAACCTAAGTATGTGTTGCAGCCCATGTGTTCGTATGAACACTATATAACATTGAGACATTATCACCCTTTTACCTTTGTATTGTATCTATAAAACCCAAAGGAGAAGAAAAAAGGAAAAAGGAAAGGAAGGCCACATCTCTGGACTTAATGTAGTACTTTTCATCATGCCATATGCAAACAGTCAAATGTTCAGTACGGCAGATGAACATAAAATTGGTTGAAGACCCCACTCCCATAAGAGTTTTATTTTAATATGGATTTACTGTTCTCCTCATGAAAATGAGAAAAAAAAAATCTAGGTATATGGCATTTATTTGCAAAACCAAGTGTGTCTGTAAAAAAAAGAAAAGAGAGAGAGGAAGAGGTATTGGTAGGACATGTTAGAAAAATTGGTTGAGAGGAAGGTGTTCATCATTTACTAAAAGGTGAGATTTTTACACTAACAAGGATATTAGTCTTATCTGGAGAGTGTCTCAAACCACATGTTCTCCTATGTGATGGAGTTTCCCCCTAGAAGACATATTCAGGAATGAGAAATTATCAGAATGACACTCTGATTTGCTGTTAATAAAGACAGCTTACATCAGAGATATGTATTTTTAGGTAGGCTTTATTCCAACTAACTCAGATATCTGAAGCTAATGCAGAAAAAAAGAACTCCTTTCATATTAGAGAAAAGAAACTGATACATTGGAATTTGCAACATCTCATTTTAGGGTAAACATTTAAGGTAACACGGGTCATCTTCAAATATTGCCTGTACTGATAGTTTAACCAAAAGTAAGTATTGTAGATGGGATAATTATCTTTTGGTTCTCTACCATCAGTTGAAGTAAAACCTATATTGGCAATTTGAACAAGTGTCCTAATGTTTGTCTTACTGTGTATCTCTGCATCAATAACTGCTTAATTATTTTTGGTGACACAAAACAGAATCAGAGAAATCCATTTAGATGAAAAGAGCAATTCAGAACAAAACCCCTTGCACTGTCTTCTTGCATGTGGGTTACAACTCTCTTAGGAAAATAAGTGATTTTGGGTCTTCTGCAGATGGTATTTTCCTGTCATCTCAACAAATCTTGAGGAAAACCTGAACATGGAAATACATGTAACCTAGCAAACTCTAGATTTTTTTTTTATTTCCCTGAAAACTTTAAATGATTCTTTTTTGTGTTTGAGGGTTCTAGGTGAAAAGAGAGGCTGTGGGACTTTAGCATTGTTGAGCTATATATGAGGAATATAGGTACTGCCAGAGAGCAAATAAATAATTCTAATGTTACACAACAGTTACTTGTTTCTATTCATTCTAATTGTCTTTTTGATTTGACAGTTAATGAAAGAAAGGAGGGGAGAAACCTATGATGTTACATCCAATACAGATTTTAAAATGTGGTAAATGACAGCAGATAGCTCTATTGTCTGAGTTCAGAACATATTCTTGGACTAAATTTTTGCTAACTGTTCCTGCTGTTATTTTCCCATAATTTTAATGTTAGTATTTCAGCCAGGAACAATAAAATACATCAGCAGAATAAATATTTTTTGAAAATGTTATTTCTTGCAATAATGGAAAATATTGCCTGACTTAGAATACTGTTGAGCATTAGAGTTAGTTTTGGTAAAGTAGACAAAAGTAATCCTGGAAATAGTGGATAAGTCCCTCTGAAATGGAAGGATAGTATCAGAAGTAAAAGATAATGTGTCTGGGGTTTTTGTTTTGTTGTTGTTTTTTTTTTTTTCCAGAAAGTGATTCCTGTCTTATCTTTTATTTACATGTTCATTCTTATGTCATAATACATTAAAAAAATGGAAAATTTTAAATCATAAAATATGAAATATTTAATGGTTTAATCAAAGCATCAGTTTCAGGAGAAAAAACAAACCAGTAGAACAACAGAGGACTTTTTAGTGAGTTTTGAATGTTTAATTTTGTTTAGTGTTTCCAAATCAAATTATTTTTAGAAAAAAAGGTTGTTTCATCAGTTGTTTTCAGATGAGTATAAAATATTTTTCTAATATAGACAGAAGCAAAAGGCTTTATTTGGTTAGGAAGTTATGTGCCCTGCTTTCCCTGTGTCACACTTTCAAGGAATATTATTTCAAGATTCACAGTTTTTCTCCCTATCAGCTTTACTTTTCTTATGCTGAGAAATCCATAAATTGTAAGGTTTTATAAAGCACATGGTTTTATATTGAAATACATTCAGCAGATAATTAGATACTATTTGGCAAGAATTTCCACTCTGAAGCTATGCTATTAGAACTGCAAGTTTTCATTTGGTTTAACTGCATCACTGCTACTATAAAAGGTCAGAGTGGAGCAAAACATCTCTTCTATTACTCCACATTCCTGACACATCATTCCATTAAAAAGCTGGTATGCAGGAGAATGCTGTTTTTCCACTACAGAGCAGATTTGTTAAATGACAGAGATTACAGCTAGCCAAAACACAGTAGTTTCTCCAGTATATCTTGCTGTCTGTAGACTATTTATCTATAAATTAATAACACAAAGTAGTAAAGGAGTTAAGGGCACAATGAGGTGTAATTTTTTTCTTTTTTTTTTTATGTGTGATATAGCAGCAGCTATTGTTTAGACATTTGATGTTTGGATTGTATTTTCAAACCTCATAAAAATACATATTATAAAAAATATAAAACTCAATTTTCATAGTTTAGTCATATCAAACATATTTAACAGACATCTAAACATCAATACCTGTTGTGAAAAACATAATGAAATTAGAAAGTACTATAAAATCATTAAAAACACCAATGCCCACAATAACAGCTTGAAGAGCTTCTCACTTCAAAAGAACAGCATTTTAGTATAATTGTATTCTGTTGTCCACAAGAATGTTTCACATTTTACAGCTGTGCAGTATATATAGAGAGACAGTAGTTCTGCAAAATGTTTGTGACCTCTTAGAACCTTGTATAACATTTCTTTCTCTCCCAGCATCTGTCTTGGAATAACTTAATGAAAAACTTACAGATGATACAGCCCCAGTCAGTTTATCAAATTACATTTAGAATCAGGTCAAGTTGTCCTAGAATACAAACCCCATCATGTTTCTAATGTAATCTATATATATCTGCCAGTTATCTAGCATATTGTATGATTTTCCTATGCCTTGTGGCATCCAAGACGTTTGCATGCTGATGGCTGATACAGCAGGGCGTAAATGAGTTACACTCTTCCGGAGCCATAGCTGAAGGCTAGTCAAGAGACCCTGTGGCACTGAAAGTCTGGTTTTGCATCCCAGTCAAACTCCTTGTGCTCTTGAGTTGGGCCTTTGTCTGGTGTAGATGGATATTATTCCATCGGAGCATCTTTATTTCAAATGAGATTTTGACTGTATTTGAGAAAACTTCTATTTCACCTACTCAGTGGTACCGTACATCCCTAACTTTTTTTATAAACTCAGAGAAAAAAAATAATTTACATACACATTTTGGTAGTGTAATAAGAGGAAGAAACTAGGACTCCTAGCGGGAGAGGACTGTCATACAAAAAGAATTTTCTATTTAAGAGGTCTATTTTCATAAGGAGATATGAACCTGAAATACAATTTTAATAAATACATTTTATTTCTTTTTTCCTTTGCCCAATGGGTGTAGCTGAATGAAATACATGTATCATGTGAAACATGAGTTAAAGAAGTTTCTTCATACTAGGTTTCCCACAGCAAAGTCTCAGACATCAAACTTTAGAAAAACGATTTATTATGATGGTACAGTGGAAAAACAGTTTGAGTGGGAGCCTCTGGAGAGGGACCTTGAACAAAGAAATCTCTGCATAATTATACCCTTACAATCCAAGTTTCCCTCCCCTCATGCAATAGTTTGGTCCAATAGCAATATTTGGGTCTGGGGTCTTTTTGATCCTCATTGTATCTTTTCTCTGTCTCTCGGTGGGTCGCTCCTCATCTTATCTTGAGGATGGAGCTTTTGCGGATGCATGTGGCTACCTTATTTTTCTGGTTTGAACTGGTTTCAGAGCCTTCTTTCACGCAACTAAGTAAAAGTTCAGTGTAAATTCGGCAGTATCTAGGTGAAAGTTCACAGCTTGTGTCTTTCAGTAAATATAGCTAATTGTGCTAAATTAATTATGCTAAACAAACAGTATACCAAATTACACAGAGAGATTCATTCTATTTAAAACTTAATTTAAGCTAAATGATTAGTATTCCTTAACATATACTCCTCATTGATATTAGACTCTCAACTACCTCATGATTTGGAGAGCAGATCCAAGCACATAGCTGCCTCATTTAAGTAAAACCAGGTCTATCTCTGGATATTTTAACAATCATGTATTGAAAATACACTCTTTGCACCTTAGCAATCAATCATAGTGAAGATGGCAAGGAAGGAATTTAAATGTAGTTAAAGAGTTAATGTAAAGCTGGTATCTTGCCTTGCATTAATGTTTTGGGAGAAAATACAATGCTATTATTACTAGCACATCTTTAAGTGGTTTCTAAAATTATCTAGATCTTCATTACTGATCAATTCCTTTAAGTGGATGCATTTTAAGTAGTTTTACTTTGTTAAACTTAATACAGAGTTATTTACATTGTCTTAAATGTAGCCCTTAGTTAACAGTGCCAAGATCCTTCTGTGCACTATTGAAAGAGATACGCAACTAACCTGGCACTCTGACATGCAAATGAGACTCAATGAAGAGTCCATAAACTTTTCTCTGTAGGAAATACATGGATAGAAGGCAATTACATAAGGTCATTTGGAAGGGAAAAATCAGTTACATGCAGGCATACACTGTGGTAGTCGTTGTCACTACTTATGTCTCTGGTACCTCCTATAATAAAGAGTAAAGAACTCACAATTCCACAAGGCTGAACACAGCCATGCAGCTGCTACATCTCCTGTGGCTGTTTTGCACCACAGGCACAGCTCAGAGAACCTATAAAGCTGGTTTAAATGGCTCTTTAGGCACATAGCCACTCTTCTTCACTAGAAAAGCTTGAATTCTTTGATAATCTCACCCACAAATTCTGACTCTCACCTTTCATAACATCTCCTTAAATATTCCCTCTTCTTTTCCTGGTCATGTTAGAAATTTATTCTACTTTCTTTTCTTTGTATTTTGTCTTTTGTAACTGAATGTGCAACAAATGTGAAATTGTGCTGTATGAAAATTATCTCCTATAGTTATGACTGTAGATATTTAAACCCTTTATCTTTTCTGAGTTAACATTTTTACTCTCAATTACATTGTATGTATAATAACAGTAGTTGTTATTGATGCTATGCTTTCCATGATTTAGCAATATGGTTCTACAACCTCCTAAACAGGACTTTCAAGATTCATTTGCTGTCTGAATGAGAGTACTCCTATTAAAAATATATATACTTTGTTCAGTTCTCTCTGTAGTCTTCTTCTTTGATAAAATCAGAGCACTAGGAGTTTGTTAATGTGCAGTGCCACTTTGATTCCTCATATACGTAGACTGACTCACCAGTATATCAGAACGCTTTTTGGATTAGGAAATGAACAGCACTTTCTAAGATAGTCACACTAGTATCAAGCCACGTGTAACCCCACCTCTCTTCTATTTTCCTCTGATTATCAGTACCAAATAGCATCAAGTCAAGATCTATGGGCTGGCTAGTTCTTAATCTAATATGTCACATGGTGATAAGATCATAGTGATCTTATTTTCTTTGCTGTAAGTTTCTTTCCAGAATCCAAATTGTGTAACATTTTGCATACCACACTTGTAGCCTCATCAAAGAAAGATAGCAAATTAGTTGCCCATATTCAGTGGAATAAATTATATAGCTTTAATTCTTTAGTAATTACATAATATATAATGTGGTGTATAGCTTTGCTCAGGGATGATATCTTATTGGCAGATTATCCTGCTTCTTTTTTTAAGTGTTAATCCAACATTAGCTTTCTTCTCCTTCTATGATTTCCCCAGTGTTATAACACTAACTGAAAATCAGTGAGTCAGTGAGCTCAGCCAGCATTTTCAGAAACCTTTTAGGTAGGTTACAGAAACTACTGGTTTTGGAAATACTGTTAGAAGCTGTTTTTAAAATGTCCCTTGGGAACTATTAGGATATAAATTATTTAATCAGTGTAATTGATATGTCTATTTTATATCTCCTTATTTACAGAACAGAATAGTTTACGAAAAAAAACCCAAACAGCTCTTATCCCTTAATTCTGACATTCCATTAATGTTATTAATGTAATAGACTAATTTGATTCCTTTTACTTTTAAAAGAAGAAGACACAAATGGAAAATCAGCATGCAACATAAATCTATGTACGTATAAATGTGTGTATCTATATACATATGTCTATTTACATATATATTGATAAATGTATGTAATAAAGTTATGTATAATCTACATATATACATGTAAATAAGCATGCAAATAAAATTAATGTATTACATACAAATGTATAGTGGCATTTCTTTTATGCTTAAATTTTGCATAGTGTCTCTTTCATGTCTTATTAGTCTTCAGTAAACTTCTGGTCTTGATTTTTGTTCACTATTGTATACCTTTTTTTCTTTTATTGAATATTTTTACATCAACAGCTGCCCAATTTCTTATAAAAAAAAAATTACAAACTGTTTTTGCATTTAAGATAGCAAATTGACACATTAAAACCACAGCAACACTGGTGAAGCTCATCAAATCAGTTTTCTTCAAAAATTTTAAAATAATATTTGAAAATGAAATTAAGTTAAATTTAAAGTTGCTTTCGAAATTAAGTTTTAAAAATATGTAGTGCAAGGTTTTGAAACTCATCGAGCCATGTGTAGAAACAGAAAACAGTTAGGATTTCCAAAACATTGAAATCCCTAAAGTAAACTGTGAGAAGTCAGTGAAGATATACAAATATTAGTACTGTTTGGAATACATACTTGATAGATCCAAAACCTAAAAAAGATTCATTTTGTGCATAAAATCAGAATGTGAGCTAATTCTTATTTAAATAAAAGCTTTTCTTGTAATTCCTTAGGACTAAAATCGTTTCTACAACCTGTATTAAGAAGAATGGGCTAGTATTAATATAACATTCAAGTAGGCATCTTGTTTTCGAATATTTCCTCTTTTAAAGTTTTCCTACTGTTTTGATCCTTGGAAAATCCCAGGTATGCTATTATAATAGGAAAATCTTTCATCCTTTTGCTGTTAATGTCTTGGTAGGAATTAATACCCTTGCTCTCCAGAAGAGAGTTGTCAGCTATAGCCTGGTGTCTTAGACACCTTAGATGTCTTAGACATCATCAGCAACCTGGCAAATTTTTTACGTTCAGCAAATGATTGAAGAAGAAGTAAGCTATGTCACCTCCTTCACACTAGGTAAGATCAATGATGCTGTATAATGCCAGCCAAGAGTTTTCACTGAGTGACAGGTGACAACAGCTGAATAACAACAAATATCTTGGCAAACACACAGTAATGAAATACGTGGCAAAACTCTAAATTACTACCTTTGTGTGCCAGTTGATTAGTTAGATATGTATTGTGAATACTTTGTGTTAGGATGGTGTGCCTAAGTGATAATTAAAAAATTAAATTGTGGCTCAATTGATTTTGCTGAGTGATAAGAAATTAAGCTGTTTGTCAATAAATATCCTGGCCATATTTGGCATATATGGCAAGTAATGTGAGTAAGTTTGATGTAACATGTCAGATGATAGAGATTGTACATATGGCACTTGTTTTCTTCTCTACATAAACCCTCTGGTATAATGAAATAGAAAGTATTAATTCCCAAGCATTATTAATCTTTTCATTTTCAAATAAGTAAAGAGGGGTGAAAAAAAAAGAAGAAAGGAAAAAGAACAATACTATTTCTCTTTCTAGTGCTAATGTAGCATGCTCTGTAACAATGCTAAAGGTTAAAGTGGAATCTGATATGAAAAATAAGATGACAGCTAATACAGTGTAAATATAATCACAGAGAGGGTAAAAGTATCTCAGTGTTTCACAAAAGAGCATTTAAAGAACTAACCCTAAAAGGAACTCTGGTGCAGTTATTTTAATTAGGACAGGAAAAGTGAGTTATCTCTGCTTCTATTTTAATGCATAATTTATTTGACAAAAGGTCCCAAATTATAGATCAGTTTGTTTGAAGACAGACTGACAAATCTGTGCTAAATTTTACTAATTGGTTCACCTTAATAAAAAGGAAAGAGTCACACTTTAACTAGTTAGGCAAGTGCTTGAAACCTTGATTTCTAGGAAATAGCAAACACAAATTCAGGCCTTTGTTGCAGTCTGCTTCAGAAATTGGATTTGATTTGAGATTCTCTGTATGTAATTGAAGAGATTTAATATTTTTTTCAAGAATATCCTCAGTCTAAAGTAGATCCTGTATGCTTTTTTAATTTTTTCTATAATGATAGGATTCAATTTTAGATTATTATTAACATATAATATGTTAATTGAAAACTTCCTTTATATGTCTACATATACATTTAAGCTCCTGACTAGGACATCTACAAGAGTTTAGCAGGAAACAGCTCAAGATATATGATGACCTATGTCCCATACAGTAGAACACATTCCATTTTGGTGTCTAGAACACCTGACATAATTGTGTGGGCAATATGTGGTTGCCTAGAGATAGCATTGTTGATCACTTGAAATGGCCAATGCTAACCACAGCATGTACATACTGAAAATGTGAAACTAGGACTTGTAGAAAACCTGTGCCCTTCTGGACAGGTTGCCCCTGCTTGAAGGGAGGGGCAGTGACTCAGGAAAAGGCATAGAAACTAAGGAGTGCAGTATAACACTTTTAACTACATTATTATAGATATTAAAACTTTTTCTGTGTGTCTCCTTTCTTGCTCTGTAATAATTACTTTTGACTAAAAATGATTCTTGATCAAGACAAGTTCAGATAGAGCTGGCCTGACAAGATGTAGTCCTGAGGCCTTACAAATTCAGTTGAGAGCTTATGGCCTGTTACTGGCTACAGTCAGTATTTGACTCATGACCTGCCTGTTTCTAACCTTTTGTGCAGAGTGAAAGTTGAGCCTAATTCACCAATAATTCTGTAGTGCTCTGATAATTCAGAATAAGAAAGAACTGATCATGCACCCTTCCATGAAGGACCTGTAGCTGCATTGCAAGGTCAAGAGGTTAAAGCCACAAGTGTAGTTGCAACCTGTACACACCAGACAGAGAATAAACCACATAAACCAATAAACCATATCAAACCTTTGAAGATTGTCAAATAACCTTAGTGCACACAGCCAAACACGTTTCAAGTGCTGACCAAATACCAGACTTGTCATTGAAAAGCCAACCTTCTTCAAGAACAGATATGTAAAATAATGTTATTTTACTTCAGTTAGGCAAACCACGGAAGTGAGGGGTTATTTAGCCTTCGTTTTCCCCAATATGGCTGTTGAGTAGTGTTTGGAAGGTTGTTTTCCTTGGTAGTCCCAGAACACTTCACTGAGGCAGACAAGCACAATCGCATTTGTGTAACATTGTATGACTAAAGGCACAGATACATTGCAAAGATACTCCCACTGTAAAATACAGGGGAAAATTGACTGATGTTATATTGGGGTTTTTTTTTGTATGAAGAAATAAGAATACCTATAAACATCTTGAAATAACAAATTAAGAAAAATAGATTGCTTTATAAAATAGTCATGCAGTCCTTTCATGGGAAGATGTCAGTGATTTACAGAAATTAAAAGGTTTTCATACTTCTGAATAATAAGAAGGTAAACATACACTTAAAGCCTTAAAATGTTTCAATATAGAAAACTTCATCACTTTATTTTCAAAAGAGTTTGAGAAATAGGTAAAATAACTATAAACTACAAGAAAGAGAAACCGACAGATCTAAAAAAATTACTCCAAGGAACATGATAATGAACTGAAATTCAAAGGCCAAAAGTAATATTACTTAACTCATGGTGTCATAGGAAACTAGGATTATTTAGGTGACACTTGTATGGTTGTCTCATGCTGGAAATTCACTAGTTTACTACACTAATACTTGAATCTGACACTGGGAAATCTGTTAAAAAATATACAAGAAAACTTTTGAAATGAAATTATGCTTATCTTCTAAAAAGAAAGTTAAGTACTGATAATAAGAGTTGCAAAAGACACTCCTCAAAACTAGCACTGCTTTCAGAAATGACAATTCCTAGCAAATTGAGTTAGAATAGTGGTAAACAGAAAGATATGAAGATTTTTAAACTATTTATTATTATTATTTTGTTTAGTGTCAATAAGAATTGGTCTAGCCAAACTTTTATTATTTTTTCAGAATCAGGAGTTCATAGTGAATGCTAATATTTTAGGCAAAGAGAGTGGAGTGCAATGAAAGGCACCTAACTGTAGTAAAAGAAAATCAAGATGGTTCATTTGTACAATCTGTCTGAAAATAATCTGTAAAATCTTTATATTTTAGTTCTGTCTGTCTGAACATTAAAGAAAATAAGGCCACAATAAAGTCTTTCTGAGTATCATATCCTGTATCAGATGAGTAATTTCAATTTTGCCAGTTCTAGGATGAAGCAAGCAGTTTTAGCAGTTCTTTGGAGATCTATAAGGGGTTGTCCCTGGCTGGATGAAAATGTTACATGTGACATGTTCACAAAGCTTGGCTTTTGCTAGGGGACGTTTGGATTGGATATTAGGAAAAATTCCTTCACAAAAGGGTTGTAAAGCACTGGAACAGGCTGCCCAGGGAAGTGGCTGAGTCACCATTCCTGGAGGTATTTGAAAGACATGTAGATGTGGCACTTTGGAACATGGTTTAGTGGTAGACTTGGCAGTGCTGGGTTAACAGTTGGTCTTGATGATCTTAAAGTTCTCTTTCAACCAAAACAATTCTATTATTTTAAGCTAAAGCATTTTTAAAGTGCTAAAGCCTTTTCGACTCTCCATTAAGTATTTGTTTGGTCCTTTAGATTGATACGGATGAATGGAATGGTCAATGGAACAGCCCAAGGAGGCACTGAAGTCTGGATACCATTACAAGCAGTTCATAAATGAATACTCAAGTCCAGGGTTTTGTGCCTGTGTTTGTGCATATCCATACATTTACTGGTCTTCCATGCTATCCAATTTCTGAATAACCTTTTTAATAACAAAAAAAGGATGCCATGAATTTACCAACTGGTTTAATAGTGGTTTTAAATTAAATATCCAGCCAGCCTGCCTCAAGATATTGACTTTTCTCCCTTTAATTCTTTTTCTTATTTTTATTTTTATTTTTTTTTAGAAAAAAGGAGATGAGATGTAGAAAATTCTGATCATTGTTTAAACATTGGATGTTTTCTTGGCTTTAGCAAAAAAAGTCATAAGATTATTTGTACCACTACAGCATAAAAAAAAAAAAATTGTATTTTTGTGCATTTTTTTATGTCTTGGATGAGTTATAAATAATGCCTGAGCATCCTTTTAAAGAGAGACCATTTTTGTTCCACCATAGTTTCTCTACTGTGCAGATACCTAGTTACACGACATTCCCTTCCAATGAAAGGAAAGAAAAAATTTGAATGTGAAAGGGAAGCAAAGGAAATGTATTTCTACAGTATTATCAACCAAAAAATGGACAAGAAACACTGGCTATCATCATAAATTGTAATTCTGTCATTTTATGTGGTGTCGTGTTCAGGTAAAACAATGTATAAAGTCTAGAACAGGTTTTAAAGCCTTTTCAGAATTTCTTTCCTGCCTTAGAATTGAGAAAATTTATAGAAAAGATCTGCAGTGTAACATTAAGTCAGTTTGTTAATGTCATTAAAACTGTATTACATTAGCAAAAAGACCTGTCCAGTGTCTGACATGCAGAAACCACAAGTGGAGAATCCCTGAGAACCCGCTTCAAGAACATAATAAACATTTTCTTAGAGCTTTATGCTCCAGAGACTTCCTGGCCTAGAGGAAGTTTCCTTGGATATATCTTTCAGCAGATTTTTCTTGAATGAAATTATTTAAATTAAAACCACTACCCATCTCACAATTTAATAAATAAAAGATGAGAAAAGATAATGTAGCATATCTGTATGGTGTGGGTGGAGCTTTTCTATATGAAACAGAGATAATTTTTTGTGTGTTTTGAAGTACCCCAGAAGAAGAAAATAATATAAATATAAAATCAGTGCCTATTTGATCAAACTTTTTTTTAGCAAAACAACATAGTGGACAAGTACCAATCATTCATGTTAGTATCCTGCACATTCACAAATAAATTTAAGGAATAATGTTTCAGAGAATTATGGGGAAAAAGAGAATTCTGTAAGCAGTTAGAAGTCAATAAGGCAAAATCAAAAGAACGGTTCATAGCTGTTCTCTATACATCTCAGAGGAACAGTGTCATAGCTCCACACAAATAACTTCACAAAAACAGAGAATTCTGTATTCATCTCATTCTTCAGAAGCTATCAAGATGAAAGGGTATTATCTTGTATAGTATGCATGATTTACCTATATACTAAATTTCTGTGGGTTTTGTTGGGGGTTTTTTTTATTCATTTTTCTAAACAATTACTTTAATAGAAATATTTACAATTCAAATTTCTCTTTTCATCTTTTTTTCACTTTAGGGTGAATTTTATCAACATGCAAATCAATAATTCAGAACTTGCTAGAGACTGAAATAAAGATTTGATAAACAAGAAAAAGTAAGATTGCTTCTGGACACAGGCAGCTTTTTCTCAGCTTCTGGCTCCCATGAATATCACAATAACTCAAAATGGCACTTTATAAGATTCATTGCATTTGTTACTGCTTTTACCACCTTACACTTTTTTTCTGTGAACCTAAATTTATTTTTGAGATCCTGTTTCTTGTTCTGGTTTGAGTTAGAACCAAACCAATTCTGTCCAGTGATTTTACTTTTCAGCTAAGTCTTTTCTAACTAACTGCACTTTCTGAAGCTAACAGCATGTTTTTGCAGACAATGTCTGCTTCTAGCAGTGATAACGCTTGATGTGTAGAGTTACTACCAAGGATTGGTATGCAGACCACGGTCACTGGTAACTCTTGTGTACCACATCGAGGGGTGCAGAAAGTGAAAGGCCACACCTGTGGGTAGGAGTGGCCAGGACAGGTGACCCTAAACTGACCAGTGAGATATTCCATCCCATATACGTCATATTCAGTAAAAAGCTGAGGGATTACAAGGGTCTCGACCCTTCCCATTGGGCCTTCACTAGCCTTTCCTTCCTGTCTGTCTTCAGGACCCTTGACTTCTGCTAGCCTTCACTTCCCTTGGGGGTCTTCTTGCCCTCTTGGACCTTCCTATGCCTTTGATCACAATTCATGTGTTCCTGAACCCAGTTCCTGAACACAGTTCCAATCTGCTGCTGATCCCAGTCTGGGACTTTGCCAGTGCCTGCACAGCCTCAGTGGTGACGGTGCCATAATTGCCATCAGGGGTAGGCTGGGTTCGATACTGGTTTTATATATTTGTATATATTCCATATTATTATTATTATTATCTTCATTAAAGCTATTTTAGTTTTCTTTTTTAATCTGGATGCCTCTCTCTCATTACCTTCCTCTCCCATTTGGGAGGAGGGGAGGGGGTCATAAGTCTCTCTCCATTATCCTCTTTCTCTTCCTCTATTTGGGGGGGAAATAGAGGTTAACAGAGACCATCTATTGTAGGTCTGGTGGATTGAACCTAAACCTCGACATTTGTTTAGAAAAATGTTTTCACACTGATTAAGACTTTAAAAAATGGAATCAAACAGCAAATTGTCAGATATTTCAAAGTGAACAGATGATTGCAGAAGCAGATGAACATGTCATGAACTTTTCAAAAGGATCTGTCCAATTAGCCATCAATGGAATGGATGAAAGGTGCTCAGAAATCAGCCTGTAGTTGGACTAATCACATCTAACTCTGACAGCCTAAAGGGAGGTTGTCTGTAGTCGCCGATGAAACACAAGTGTCTGGCATTGGTGGGATGATTTACCATTATGAAAGGGCTCTTATTATGGAAAGAGTCACTCTAAAATTTCTCATTCCTGTACTCTTTATTCTCTTTACTCTTGACTGTCTACCTGTGGTGGACTTTGGTTGCCTAAACATAAGTAGCATAAGTGTCAGGTGCCACATCAAATATGCTGGACTATCCAAAATGTTCACAAGGGGACAGAAGGAGACCTTTGAGAGATACCTCTCTGAAGAGGCAACTGGAAGCCAGCTGAAGTATGCTACATCAATTCAAATCACTCAAGGCACTTAAGTTAAGGTGACAGAATATTCTGCTTTCTGAATGTTGGCATTTCTTTAGGAAAATCTACATATCCTTTTGCAGGCTGATGCCACCTTTTCTCTCTAACCCTCAAGACCAACACATTCTAGCCAGTTCCCAGACTGAGTAACTGCAGTTAGTAGGTCTATAGAATAATGTAGAAAGCCACTGTGTTCACAGTAGGAGGCTCATAACATCTAGTTTAGAGGTGGCAGAGACCTCAAGGGTTATGATGGCTTATGGTCTGGTAATAAAGTATATTTGACACTGTTACTTCTATTGTTTTGTCTGAATCAAAATTCTATCTCTTTTTATTTTGAGATATCCTGTCCCAGCCATGAAAACTGCATGAGAGTTTGTATTGTTTTTGTCTTTTCTATCTGCAAAATAGTTTTTTCAACAGATTACTGCATTGTAGCGGTTGGAAGCTTTAAATATTTGTTGTATTTTTATGTTAAAAAATCATTATTTAACACAAATTTAGTTATACCCTATTAAAATTTTAAGAAACCTTATGCACTGATGATGTTACCATGTAAAATGAATTATATGAAAAATGACACAACACTTGTAGCTGTTCTGTCAAAAGCAAAGCAAAACAAAACTACATTCACAAGTCCTTTCTCCTGAGTAGTTATTCTACAGAACAAAAAAAAAAAAAAAGGAAAAAACTGCAGGCAGATACATTTTTCTTTATCATCTCCATGAAATTCATTGGGTTAGCAAGAAGTTCTTTCTATATTCATGTTACGTGGCTGAGTTGTAGGCCTCAGGACTTTTCCCTGTGACATTAGCTGAATAGCTGAGAGGAATAAGCTTGTTCAAGTGAAAAAGGGAAAAAACATTAAGACTTATCTTTTGTTCTCTCCAATCTTTCACAATTTTCTGACCAAAGACAAAGTGTGAAGAACAGAGACAATGAGCATCTGCAGGAGGACCAATATGAAAAGAAAGAATTACAAAGGATTTTTTAAATAATATTTCATTTCAGTGTAAATTTGTTCTCTTCATGTTCCGTCTTTTCATCTGTACCAAAAATAAGAACAGAGTTCAGCCACTCCAAAGGGAAAACAAAACAAAACAACAACCTTCTCAAAAGCTGTCTTTAAAAATAACTGTTGTAATCCAAACTTTTGGTTAGTGCTCATGTAAGTACATTATACAGCATATATCAAGCATGCACAGTACTAGAAAAGACCCTATCGGCTTTAAAGTACCCTTTTATGTCTCACACAAATTTTAAGAGAATGCCTATCAGATGGGGTACTTTCCTGGAAACAGCTGTATCCCTCAATATTCCCATTTGATTTTCTTATAAGGAGACAGTCCACTGTTGTGAAAGATTCTGCTTATGGAATTATTTCACATAATGTGCAATGAAAAAAGACAGGATTGTATCATTATCCAAATAGCCACATACTGTAAAACACTGAACAGTGGTGGAGCACTTATATCAGAGGACTAGCTTTCACCAGGAGTCATACTGGAAAATTAAAAAAAAATATAATTCATTAATATACACATACAATAGATTTGCTTATTTAGCACCTGGCAAAAGTTAACTTCATTAGCATAGAATCCAAATGACCTCATTATGCATTTTAAATTTTGTCTCCAAACAAATCTTTTCTATGATGGTGTATATGTATATAATGTGGATAAATTGACACATTTGGTGTTATGAATCAAGTATTTTTAAAAATGGCAACACTGTACTGTTTAAGCTAAAAACAGGTAAATTTCATTTTCTTCTTCTTACTTTCATCTGCTACATGGCCTCTTTTCCTTACTGTAAAGAGCTAACCGCTGATTTTATAACTACTCCTAAACTGACATAGGCATAATTCCAGTCCTGAACATCTGATGCAACTTAAAGTGGATATACAGCATTTGCAGGAATCAGGCTAAAGATTTGTTAAATGTATATACTCCTTGCAAAGGATGAAAAATTGGAAGATACCTTCTGAAATTGGGTCTATATGAGTGGGGATAAATCTACCTTTGAGCTGTTTGGACAAACCAAAATTAATTCTAATAATGTTAGTCATAAGAGTAGAATTAAACACTGAACCCTTGATGCACCAAATAGAGATGTTATTTGTACCACAGAGGAGTTCATAGACTGAGAAACATCTATTTTAACAACAATTAGAACATAAAATGTCTGTAAGTGACAAAGGTCCTGGTCTGAATGTTGGAATTTAGTTTATGCAGTAGTATAATTAGCTACTCCATTGCTTGTGTGCAGAGATGGAGGAAATTAATACAGATTTGATAGGGATTTTGAAAAGACTGAGTGTGTTTCTCACAGCAATGAAAGAACTGCTGACATTTGGCTGATGTATTTACCATGCATAATATGTTAGTGCAGTTATTGTCATTCCTAAGTGTCATTTAATTATTTAAAATGGAAGGAAAAAAAAAAAAAAGAATCTATCCTTTTATATTAGAAACGTATTGTTTTCTAAAAGTAAAAAATTAACCAGATTTTAAAATGCTGTGGAAGATGAAAGATGGTAAAAGGACTCTAGATATAGCCCCTTGTTAGAGGCAGTTCTGTTGCTAAGCAACAAAATCCACAAAGTGTTAGGTTCATAAAATACTGACTAATTAATATACTTAGTAGATAGTGAACAAAGCCATAAATTGTACTTGAAAGGTCATATTAAAGAAGCAGGTGAAACATTTCAGGTAACAGCTTTAACATTCCGTCAAAAATGGAGCCCATGATCAAACTTTTCTTTCTTCCAGTAGGAATCTAAAAGCTGGACGTTGCAACAAATTTCAGTCTAAATGTATCTATGCTGAATATCTGATGCTATGAAGGCTTATCATTTTACTAGGGAAGATTAATATGGCTGATGTGTTACGAGAAATGAATGGTTACAAGAATTGCTAAGAACCTACCTGATTTCTGATTATAAATCAAATAAGAAAACTAAACAAAGGTTGCATTTTTACATATCTGTTTCACATTTTAGTGCAGAACAAAGCTGAGACTGTTGGAGAATAGAAGATGAATGACTTGTAATTTAATTGACTAATTACAGAAACATCATAAAAGCTTCAATCATGTAGGGGAAACTTAAATTGAGAGATCTTGAAAGATAAAAAAAATTAAGTAGATTTTGGAAAAGAGAGGCTTTACAGTATCAAAAGGCATACAGGATCATGCAAAATTAATCAAGGAAGCCTTATTAGAAATCCTCTACAGACATGTGATTCTACTAAAGCTTTGCAACGTTGTGAGGCCTGTAATGCCAGAAGAAAGAACATGGAAACAAAAACCACATAACAAATATAGCTGTTAGTAAGGAGAGGAATTAAAAAAAAAATCAAAATGTGAGTAGCCCAGACTGCTAGGAACAAGAAAACAATAATGAACCCCAAGAAACCTTCCCTTGATTGAGATATGACTGCCTTACGTATTTGTATCTCGAAACAAAACAAAACAAAAAACAACAAACCTATGCATAAAATATTGTTCTTGCTGCAAGTAGATACCATATGAGTTTTTGGAAAGGAGTCAGGCTACTGACACTGAAAAAAAACAAAAGGGGTGTCTTTTACACAGATTTTTCCTGTAGAAGAAATAAATATCAGTTCTGGAAAGGAGCTAGTTTTTGTTATTGATCACCAAAAATTGTATGAAATATCCATAGTTCCTCATTAAAAAAACAATATAAAAAGAAAATCATGATCAACTACACATCAACTCTGTACTGTGCAAGTTTAGAAAACACTGGCAGTTCATAACCTCTTGGGGAATCTTAGAAACATAACCAAATACCTGTTGAGCTAAGTGGTTTGAGTCAGGACTTTTGAGGGCAAAAAAATTGACTCTGGTTGGTATTAGACAGTTACCCTCTGATCTGACTTCAAAGGAGGAAGCATGAAATATGCCTAAGCATTTTCAGAGAGCTAGATAATAATTCAGAGAGCTAAATAATAATAAGTATATTTTATATATGCCAATATATAATGTATTTTCACAACACCCACTGCATCTTACCACTGATTTTGGTAGGCATTAACTTAGACATTTTTTACATATATTGTCTTCTTCAAAACAATGCAAAATTAAAATTAACTTATGACTGTATGTCTATGAGTCTAATATTGCAATACTATGTGCTAAATTCTATCAGATGAATTGTTTTATTTTGCCATTTATAGTTCTAATGGAAGTGTAAAGACTCTTCTTATGAATGAAACAATTATTTGCTGTACTTTTAGGATTTTATTTTAGCTAAACAATCTGAAATTCACCTGAAAATCATGGACTCTATATGAAAAATGGTTTGGGTTAATTAGTCACTTAATAAACCAGTGTTTCTATCATTCAGTTGTTTTTCTTGATGTTGAGATGTTCTTGACTTGGCACTTTCGGGAACAATTCTGGACGTCGGGACATGGATTTGTGAATCTCTGAGTGTGTGAAGCTGACAGAGTGCAGTGCTCTGTGCACAAGTGATCTCATGATGGGAGGGCAAATCATACCATTCTGCTAAGGAAGTACTGTTTATACACTGAAATATCTTTATTTCCCTGTGACCAGAAAAACAATCCACTAATACTGTTGTATTGCACCTGGTATATGGGTACAGGTGTATATCATACAGCTTTCTTACCTTTATCTGCTTTTATTACAGATTATGTTTCCTGCTAGAGATATTTTATTTATTGGAGGAACCATTCTAAACAATTTTCTGGTTTATCTAATGGCCTTTAGCATTCATGGGAGAGTACCAATTTTATCTATGTGTCAAATGTATATGAATAAGTTCCTTTAGGTGCTTGGTGCTATTAAAATTAGATACCTAATTCTACTAAGCTTTGAAGGACTTAAATACTTCTGAAAATTAACATACATGAAATAATAAGGGAATGTTGTTTTCATTCTTTATAAATTATTTTTACTTGTTTGTCTATATTAAAATCTTTAATGGAGACTGCTTCACCAAAATTGTCTTAATATAGCAAACTAAAACCTCTGCAATCATTTGAAGTTGTACTGTTTTTCACCCTATAGAAATATCCTGAATAATGTGCAGTGCCTTAAAAAAAATGTAGCTACATTATCAGCTGAATTGGCTCTTTCCAACTCTCTAGAACTGTTTATTACGTTCTTGAGAGACTTAGGGCAGCAGGTAGGGGGGATAGCTGTGCATGGGAGGCAAACGTGAGATAAGCAAAGCTTGTATTCTTTTTCACTGGAATCTGTGCCTAGCTGCTTTACTGTTTTGAAATAGCCACACACTGCTCAGTTTTACAATCCTTACTCCTGCTGAGTAGCACTTAATTGTGAGAGAATTCTCCTGGGTACCAATGAGACTACTTAGAAGAATAACACTACTGAGGATGAGTAAAGGCTGCAGAATCGAACGCACAAGAACAAGTGCTGAAAGATGTGCTGCTAAAACAATCAGAGTTTTAAGCAGGATGGATTCCTTCCGGGCCAGTGTGAAAATGAAGGTCTAATAACATTCATTTTCATCATGTCGGCTTGATGAGCCAGTCACAAATAAAGTAGGCAACATGTGATAAAAAAAAAGGAAGACTAATGATAAGGCTAGAAGAACACCACAGCATATATTGCCCTGAAGCTTCTGGGAGGAAGGACATTGTTGACTGAGTCAAGCAGTGTACTTTAACTACAATTTCAATACATAGTACTGCTTTGTAAACATAATTTATGAGATGAAAAAAAGAGTGCCAGGAGGGTGATGTGTCCTTTCTGGTGTATATCTACTTACTGGCTCTACTTTTTGTTATTATTATTAAGGTATCTGATACTCCATAGTGTATATTAATGAACTTAATATAGCAATTAAATATTGATTAAATAATTACTTATTCTTTCTGTGTTTTAAAACCATGTTGACCTCTTTTTTATTAATAACTTTATATACTGTGCTGCATTTCATATTTATTACTATTCCATAAACTGAAAAGTTGAAAAAAACCACACAAGTTCCATAGGGCTTGAAGCCAGAAATATCACTAGCTCTGACAGTGAAGTTTTACAAGACAATGCCTACTTTTTTTGTATTGACTTTACTGTTTGTATATATTTTTGCAGAATTTTGAATATATTCAAAAGCTAGTCCGTAGCTTACTAAGCTATATAGAAGTAGGTGGTAAAAAGAACTGGTCTCAAATTTCAGAAGCAGAAGATTTAAAGTTCTAATTCTGCTTTGGAAGCAACAGAAATAGACTGCAATATCAGTTCATGGCATCAAAGTCCATAAAAGCTAATAATCATGATATTGGATCATGTTACCAAAATATCAGCTCTTGCTTTCTGATTAAATGTGTGAGAATCTATATCTCAGCAACATTTTTTTGAGAATGTAACTTTCAATAAATCAACGAGTGTTTGGTGGAGATTTTGTTATGTGAACCAAGCAGAATCTTAGAAAGGGGAACAATATGTTAAAAGAAATTTGTTCTGAAAAAGGAATGCTTTGATACTAGAGACAAGCAGCACAGCAGGGGCTTAAACAAACGAAAACAACCTTGGTGTTTGCAATTCTTCTCTGGTGACAGTTTTGCGGAGGGCATCTAGCTGTTAGAGAGCAATTTAAGAGAAGGATCTGGCAGCATGTAGGATCATGGTATCACAACAAAGAAAGAAAATGAGATCTTGTACTTTTTTTTCCCCATGAAATTCATACCAATAGTCTCTGTTTTCTATGTTGAATGTATTATTTGGTGTGTATGTGTGGTAGTGTGGGGGCATGTTTTAGAAATAGTATGCATTAAACTTAAACTCAAGAGATACTCCTGCCCTTGGAATTCTTTGTATTGGTTTGGTTTTTCTGGACTTACTCAATAAAGAATTTGTGGTTGGAAAGATTGAAAAGGAGAGAAACATGCCCCAGTGAGGGAAAGTAGCTTCAAAGGCGGAGACAAAATGTTCCTTCTTTTTTCCCTCAGGCAAGAAATAGTGGATGACTCAGGGGAAATGCTGAAAATTTGGACATAGTTCTTACTGGAACACTCATAACATTCTCTCATTTTACATCACTCATTTGCTTGAAGACAATTGTTTCCCCTCACATGTTGCCAATCCTCCATATGCACAGGGGACATAATGTAATTCCCTGCAAGAAGTAGTTCTATTTATGAAATAAGAAGAAGGAAATTTCTTCTCAGCTCACAGTTTTTCCTGTGGTACCTTTGCAAGGTCTTTGCCATCAGGGATGTCTAACATAATGCAATGCAACAGTGACTTTCTTCCCTCTGTTTCTGATTCAAATAATGTTACGAGTATGTTGCTTTCATGCCTGACCTTTCATGTTTTTTATTTTCTTCCTGGATTTCCTCCCCAGATTGTTTGCAACTGGGGCCACATGTCCTAAAGAATCATTAACCCGAAGTAAATGCATCTTTCTTTTAATAACAGATACTTTTTCCCAACTTTTATGTTATGGTTAGAAAGAAAAAACATCATTTGCAATAAGTAAGGTGCTACTTTGTAAAAAGAAAAAAAAAACAACTTTTCAACAGTGCTTTGTAAGAATCCAAAACATACAAGCAAATATCTTCAGTGATGCTGATGTGATATCCTAGTGATGCTGCTAAAAGTTTGAGATAGTCCTTGAGTTTATTATAGGTATTGGTTACATAACTGAGTCTTATAATTTCTTTTAATGTGTCTTTTTATTAGGAGTTCTCCTGCATAGGTTTTTCCTTGCTTACATTTTGTTAATCCTGAAACATTTCTAAAAGAAAAGAAAGAAAGAAAGAAAGAAAGAAAGAAAGAAAGAAAGAGAGAGAAAGAGAAAGGAGAAAGGAGAAAGAGAGAGAATTAAAAACTTGCTCTGTTGTGTTTGTTTCCTCAAAAATGGGCAGAAGGATAAATGTGGAAGTTCAGATTTTGTCTCTGGGGAGAAGAGAAGGTAAGAGAAGGTCTTAGTGCCAACTGGGATGCGACTGTAAATGTCACAAAAAGGAACACTGTGTCTTTGGTATTGCCACAGAACATATTCCCTGGCCTCCAAACATTTTTACGTTACTGGAGTTTTCATTAGAGTTGCTTCACACTGATATCCATTTTTTAATGCAACAGAATACCCTGGAACAAGGCATGACCCAGTTTTGGTTGCATCATGATTTTTTTCAAATATCTGTGTGACTAGTAGAATCAGAAGTAAAAATTAACTAACTTTTTTTTTTT